>JAQZBX010056110.1:0-18266 GCA_029593785.1 Cabassous unicinctus
TTACTTTTCTGTTCAGGATTTCAAATTCTTCTTTGCATTCGCTCAATGTCTTCTTGATGTCATTTATCTATTTAACTATATTGTCTTTCATCTCATTAATTTGATTTTGGAAATTTGTGCTCATCTTGCTGATTAGTTCTCTTAAATTCTGCATCTTTTCTGGGACTTTGATGTATTCCTTTTCTTGGACCATGTCTTCTATTTTCTTAGTATGGCTCTTAAGTTTTTGCTGGTGTTTAGGCATCTGGTTAGGTTTTTGTTTACTCAGATGCTCAATCTCTTTCTCTTTTATAGGGATTTAGTGGCAGGAGGCTGTGAGTTACCACAGCTCTTTGATTTTTGGCTCAACACGTATTGTTAGGATTGTCCTGCTGGTTGCTCAAAGCGGGGCACTGGACCCAGTAATTGGTTATAGAGTCACTTCCTAGGGCCTTGGGCAGGGAGACTATAGAGGCCAGGAAAAGCCTCTCCTACTTATTTTTAATTTTCCTATGTGCATTTCCTTGGTCTGCCAGGAGATGGTGCTCTTTGGCAGCTCTCAATTCAATGCCTGGTCGGAGTGTATTTGTTGTGACACAGACTAGATCAATGTGAAAGAGCTTCCTGTCTGGGAGCTAAGAGCCTTGTAATTCAAACTTTCTGAGACAGTTCTCCAGTCTTCTTTGGCAGCGCCCTTCCTTTTCCCAGCTAGGAAATATTTCCACTCCCCTCTGAGTCCTCAACAATCAGTCCCTGTTAGTAGAGGAGGAGATTGGGAGGTTTGTATATCTTTAGTCCCTTGCAGGCTCCAAGGCAAAGTATGGCATAGCCCCACCTGGCCTGGAAGGGCTCTCGGGACATGACAGACCAAACCTGCAAGTCAAAAGCCGAGTCAGCCCCAGGCTCTCTCTCTCTCTCCTGTGGAGTCCTCAACAATTAGTCCAGGCTAGAAGAGAGGGAGATTGCGAGGGTCAGATTTCTCCAGTCCTTCGCCGGCTCCCAGGGCAAACCACCGTGTGGTCCCACCTGGCTTGGAAGGGTCCATGGGGCTCCATAGCCCAAATTTGCGGGTCAGAACCTGAGTCAGCCTTAGGCTGTGTCCCTCTCTCCCCTTTCCTGGAGTGGTAGATCCCTGGAGCCCCTCTTGTCTGTAGTCACAGGCCCAGAGGCCAGAGAAGTCTAAAGAGTGTGGGAAACGGTGTCAGCAGCAGCAGCCACTGCTGGTTCTAACTCACAGTTCCGTCGTCGAGATTTCCCTCTTTTGTCCCTCTCTCCTCTTGTTGGTGTGCAGTCTTCACCTGCTTTCCTAAACCCTAATAGATCTTTTTTGGGGTTTTTCAGCCTGTTTCTAGCTATTTTTCTGGAGAAGAGATTCCCGTGTCTTACTAGCCTGCCATCTTCCTGGAAGTTGCAACTTTACTTCTTTATTTTGAATTTATCATCTCTTATGCTAGTGGTTTTCAATTGGGGATTCATATCAATTATCTATGAATTTTTATTAATATACAGATGATTAGGACCCACTCTAGACTTTCAAAATCTCTTTACTTAATAGTCTTAGTTTCCTTACTGGTAAAATAAACACAATACAATGGATTGGCTTAAACAATGAGAATTTATTGGTTCACAGCTTTGAGGCTAGGAGAAGTCCAAAACCAAGGCACCAGCAAGGCTATGCTTTCTCCCCAAAGATAGTGGTGTTCTGGGGCTGGCTGCCAGTGATTCTTGGTCTTTGGCTTTTCTGTTACATGACAATGCACATAGTGATGTCTTCTCCTTTCTCCTCTGGATTCTTTTAACTTCTGACTTCTTCCTGTGGCTCTCTCTCTCTATGTCTAAATTTAAGCCTGCTTATAAAAGACTCTACTAATCCAGATTAAAGCCTAACCTAATTCAGCTGGGTCATACCTCAACTGGAGTAACATTTTGAAGAGATCTTATTTACAATGGGTCCACACCCACCAGAATGTGGAACAAGAGTAAGAACATGTCCAAACTGGTGTACACAATTCAATCCACCACATATGATATATTAATGGTGTATTATGTCACAGGATTATTTTAAGTTATATCTGAAGATTTTTTCTTTGTAAAAATTATGCTCATCCATTTCTATAAATTAGATACAATATGCACACTTCTTCAAAAATAGCATTAATCATTATGTTTATAGATACTTTATCTAAAACTATTTTTGGAGATTGACTTTAATATCTTATTTTGCATGTCACAGGAATAACCAAATATAATTGTCAGTTGCACTGTTCTTGTTACAAACGCTCATAAGATCTTTCACTTTTGAAAATTGTTAGTAAAGTGTTAACCACAGTCATTTAAAAAAACATAGTGTTTTGCTTTACTTTAATGCTTCTCTGAAAGCTCTTGCAATCAGCTACATGCCTAAGTGCTTTATCTTTAACAAAGAAGGACTGTGTCAGTGTTGTGTGGAAAAGGTTGATGCCAGGTATTTTGGGGGTACAGGCTTCTAATGGCATCACTTCAATAACTTTGAGACTGTATCAGTAAATTGAATCAGGATTTCCAGAACTCTAGTTAAGAAGCAGATGTGTTCATGAGATTGCTAACCCAAGATCAAATAGTACAAAAATTAATTTCATGGGATTGAATGAACTGATGAGGAATGATTGTAGTTTTTCCATTTGGGATATTGTTGATATTTTAATGGTCTATCTTTTTTAGATATACAACAAACAAACTCCTTTCTCATTTCTCTTAATCACTCTACAATTCATAACAATTTAGTAAACTCTGTTTCTTTAAGTAGAAATGAAGCAGTTGTATTTGATCTTTTCCTCCCTGTCTGGCCCCCTCTAGATTCTGGAAAATATTCTTCTTTTCATGGAAATATAGTTATTTGGGTAGGTTCTATAAGAATCTATCCTGCCTGTTATCAGGGAATAATTGGTGTTTTAGTTTGTTAAGCTGCTCAAAGCAGATACCATAAAATGGGTTGGCTTTTTTAAAAAAATAAACTTTATTGAAGTATATCATTCCTACATGTACATACATAAACAATAAATGTATAGTAAAATTTGTGAATTTACAAAACAAACATGCATTTCATCATACAAGGATCCTATATATCTCCCCATCACCAACACCTGCATTGTTGTGAACATTTGTTACAAACTGTGAAAGAACATCACCAAAATATTACTACTAACATAGCCCGTATCTGTCATTTGGTGTATTTTCCCCCCAACCCACCAAATTATTCATACCTTACATTAGTATTATATATTTGTTATTGTTCAGGAGAAAGTGTTCTCATATTTGTCCTGTTAACCACAGTCCATCATCTACCACTGGATTCCCCATGCTCAGTCCCATGTTTTGTATAATCCATTCAAATTGTACACTCGATGGCTCTCATTTTCATAACAGAATTGTGCTGTCATCACCTCAGTTAATTTTAGAATGTTTTCATTACTTCACAAGGAAAAATCCCATACTCCCTTATACCCCCTTATTGTTGTCCCTTAGTATTGAAAAAATATCTTCTTTCTGTTGTTGTAAAATATTACACTACTACTGTTAACTATCTTCCCTATGTTACATTAGTTGTAATTTTATTGTGTATCACAATAGTCTTAACACTTGGTATAAGAAGAGCATTCTTATATTTATACTATTAACCACACTCTTCATCCACCATCGAAATCACTATATTCTACATTCCCTAGATTATTCCCTAGTTTCCTTTCAATTGACATTTACTTCCATATATGTGGAGTGACTTTTAACATTGGGAATTTATTAGCTTATAGGCTTATAGTTTTGAGGCTGAGAAAAATGTCCAAATCAAAGCATCATCCTGGGCTCCTCTGGCACATGTCAAGTCTCATGGTGGTGTCTGCTGGTCTCTCTCTTCTCTTCCAGGTTTCATTGATTTTACTTCTTGCTTCCATGGCTGTCTCTCTCTCTCTCTCTCTCTCTCTCTCTCTCTCTCCATATTCATCCTGTTTATAAAGGACTCCAGTAAGAGAATTACGACACACCCTAGGCCATGCCTTAATTGAAGTAACCTAATCAAAAAGCCCTACTTACAATAGGTTTACACTCACAGGAATGGATTAGCTTTAAGAGCATGATTTTCTGGGGTATATAACAGTTTCAATCTACCACAATTGGAAACATTGGTTATCCCATTAAGACCTGGCCTGGAATATCAAATTTAAAATGATTCTCATTTAATTAATATGACCAGGCATTTTAAGGAACGAAGGTTAGCATAACAGAGCAAACGCTTACAAAACACTCTTGGAAAAACTAGCCTGGTACCTGGTTCATAGAATTCCCAGCCTTATGGGTCAGTAAGGAAGATTACATCTTGGCAGGCCCAGGAAGTTTTGGGTGATCTGGAGAAGACAGGAATTCCTCTAAATTTATTGGTATACAGGTGAAATCTGATGTCAGATTCTTAGTTTGGCTTCTTACTCTCAGGAGGCTTTTAAAAGTCTTATCTGAAATTCTTCAGGAAAGCTTCCAGCAAAGCAAACTTAAGAAGGTCTATATGGTAAGTTACCACAATTGTTGCACCTATAAAAATAATCAGGCCAAATCTAATGCCACTAGTTTTATTATATATTAATAAATAATCTTTCTTTGAGATTATTTTTGCTCAAAAGGTGGGTAACTATAGAGAGAAATTTCAAGTTTCCATGAAAAACTATGCATATGAATCATTTATTAAGCATACCCTTACAGGTTATCAGACTCTGGCCTTGTTCATTGTCTTTGAGCTATTTATCTCTTTGTAAAGTACAGATAACTGTTGCATATGCATATACATATGCATATGTATAGTTTGGCAGAGATTTAAATTACTTCCTAGTCTCCTATGGAAAAACTAGTGTTGGTACTTGTAAAATGGTCTGGATTCTAGTCTATTACCTAGCTCAAACTCTCAATCCTTACCAACTTTTTAATTCTTCCGATTTCCCTCAATATCTGGCTACAACCCTTACAACTAACATTTCCAATTCTTTTCCCTTTTGCCTGACTTGGTGTCATAGAGACTTAAAACCTGACTGTCAGATCACTGGGACCCAAGGTTGATTTGCAGATGGCCCTTTTTCCCAGGATGTGAGGAACCTGGCAAATTGAAACCCCACGATTTAATATAAGCCTTGAAGAACTCACCACTGCAGCAGACCATGCAGGAGCTGAATTTCTCCCTGGAAAAGGGGCTGTTTGGGACACGAGGAAGTCCAGTAAAATGCTCAGGTCATGAGAGGTAACCAGGACTGTGGTCAACAAAACCAAGAGCATTGACATTCTTTCTCTAGAGCTTCAAGAAACGCAATACTCAGTACTGCATAACTGAAAGATTTTTTTCCTACAACCTCGTGGTTACAGTTCAATTTCTGGCTCTTTAGGAAAACCTTTTATATGATTATTTCTCTTTTTCATTTTAGGAATCTCTCTTTTAAGATGCATGCTTTCCAGGGCCTTAAAACAACTGTCCTTTAGCACCATCTCCCAACAGAAGGTTTTAACTGATTTTACAGGAACAAACCAACAAGAATCCATGAGAGACAATTTTTAGATCCTACTTCAACCCAATCAGGTTTATAATAAGTTCTGAGTTATTCAGCAAGGATGATGTTGTACTTTATCTGAGCCCTGTGTTCCTGGAAAGCAGAGACAGTTGAGAACCACTCTACCCCCCACCTACCTGGTCTTTGTGTTCTAAGGTATGTCTAACCACAAAGGAACACCTGATTCTCTCTGTATCCTGAGGTGAGACCCACCACTACCTTTCCTTAATGGCTATAATTCCCTGTTTACTACTTCTATTAAACCCCTCTCCCTTTCCTTTGAGAAGTTCCTCATTAATGAATGTTCTCCCTATTAAAATAACCTAAATAAAATCATTTCCTTAATTGTCAGGTGCAGTTTATCTTTTATACTAGGATTGATTTTCACACTAGAACTCGAGATCAAAATTATGCTAGATCTAAAACGCGGCCTTAAAGAGCAGAAAAATTATAGCAATGCTTAACTAGAAAGGCAAGGCCAGCTTGAAAGTGGTAATAATTAATTCACCTTTATTAAACACTGTTTGAGAAATTGGACCTATACAAAGCAAGGAGTTGCAGTCAAAACACAATATCATTAAGCCTAAAACAAACTAGACCCTAAGCATCCAAAATGCTGCCATATCGGCCTTGTGATTTTTTTTTTTTTTTTAAAGAAAACAACAACAAACTTAGTAAATATGAACTGTGTCCCAGTATGTCCTAACCAGTTCTATTCTAGGATGGGAAATTGCCCACTGTAATGTGTCATACTATGGACTGTAATTGAATAATTAATTTTGAGCTGTTTAAATTAAATTCCACTAAAAGTCCATTTTGAAATTTGAGAATTATGAAAAACAAGTATGGCTTTAAAACTTCCTCATGAATTTGATCACCCCTGAGAGTTGCCACACAGTCCTTCTTGCCTCATCATTATTATCAATAAAATGATTCATGCTGCCTGCTTTTATTTGGATTTCTGATCATGTGGCCATGAATAGAAAACCTTGCATATTTCTGAGCTAGATAGTAGCCAACAGATGTGAATCAGATCCAGGTGCAGGTGCTGAGTCTGAGGTTCTTGATACTGGCATTGTTCAATGTCTGGTTCCTACAGGAAGATAACCCTATCCAAGCTCTTTTAGGTGTCTTCCAAGCACAAAGTAAGAACTGAGAAGCAATGATAGCTGGTCAAGCAGCAGGGAACCCAGAAATAAGGTGAGCTTTGTATTCCTTATGCATATGTCCCAGAAGTGGGATAGGAAATACTGGAATCTGGATGGCACCAAATGTTTGCTGATAGTCACTACTGCCATTATCTTCTTAAACAAGATTAAGGATTGACTGGAAAAGTGGAAAATTGGAGAGCCAGTGAGGAGGCGGCCAGCAAGCATTTCAGCTCCGTGGAAACCAGGCTAAATCTTTGAACATAAGTGAAACAATAGGATTATTTGAAAGACATATAAAAGGTAAGCAAAATTTTTAAATGTACCCATTCTTGAACAAGGGGTGGGGTCAGAGTTTATGGGGAAATTCTTTCAAGTGCTTGCACAGAGTGAAGGAGATGTATAGCACAATATAAGAAAAACCAAACCATGATGTCAAAAGAGATAAATGGTCAATACTTCAGTGTGCTAAATGGTGTTTAAAGAATAGGAAAAGGTACAGTGTTGAGGGGTTGAGGTAGAAAAAGGAATCAGACAGTAATGAATTAATGAGAGAAGTCAAACTCTGAGGGAATGTCATTTTAACCTATTCTCTAACAATGATTTTTCTTTCCACCTAGATAGTAGAACTAGCCTTTCATGCACACCCTCTGATGTTTGTGTATTAGGAATGCTTCTGCCCAATTCTTGCAGGAAGACTTAAATCTGAAATATAACTTTTCAGTTTGTAGAGATAGATGAAACCCTCAGAAAAGAACAATTGTACCAGGTTTTTAAAAAATGAAATATGTTTTCAGAAACTAGGAGACTTCATATTCAAATGGGTTTCTTATGTGCACTTATTTCCTTTAAAGCTTTACTGATGATAGGAGAGTTTTCTTTTTTTAATTATAGAAAAGATTTTCTTAAGTAATGTGAATTGCAGATATTTCTGGCTATATCTGTAATATGTGATAATCCTTGTAGACTAATTTCAAAAGTGCATTTAATATGTTGAAAATAATTTCAGGCTTAATTTCCATGGATTTGAAGTAACAATTTTTGTCTTTTGAATTTGTCTAAACTTATAAAGTAATTCTTAAAAGATAATAATTGTGACCATTTTAAAAACCATTTCCCCAAACAAAATAGTCTGTTATGCCATATTGTGTTTGTTCCTAAGTTAAATGATAACAACTAGTGTAAGCTTGTCTGTAAGACTGAAATATGGAAATGTTTATCCAACTACAAGGCTTTTATTGTAGGAGATCATTATTTTTTCAACATTCTCTTTTTAAATTCAATATATCTATCAACAATATAGCTAAGGTTGGTAAAGTTTGTAATTAAGACATACTTAAGAAATAATTTTAAATAAATTAGAAAAATTAATATCTATTTGTCTTCTGTACTTTTTAGTCTACTCTATTCTAACACCTTAATCTCTGATTAAACTTTATAACATGCCTGAGTTGCTCAGGGCCATATCCTGAGCATCTAATAGAGGACTTGGCACTTGGGTGTGTGAAAAGTAGTTGATGAATGAATACCCCCCAAACAGGAAAGTATGAAAAGATTACATTTTGAATGCCTCTAGAAACAGGAATCTTGCCTGTTTTTCTTCCTCCCTCTTTTCCTCCCTCCCTCCCTTGCTTCCTTCCTTCCTTCCTCCCTCCCTCCCTTCTTTTTAAAAAAATTTTTTTAAAGGAATATGTATTAGGTGGTCAGGAATAAAATAAAATAATTTTGTGTATAAAACTTCTCTCTAAATATAAACATTGACTAAAATTTACACTATCTAACCAAAATCAGAAAAAATTTAGGCATCTACTCAATGTTAGTAGAATCAGAAACTTTTTAGAAACACCAGTCATTCAAAAGAGCAAATGGTAGATACACTTCCATTCTTTCTCTCTTTTTTTCCTACCTCTGACATATTCATGCCCTGCCTGTAGTGGAAGATAGTTGTATTAGTCAGCCAAAGGGGTGCTGGTGCAAAGTACCAGAACTCTGTTGGCTTTCGTAAAGGGTATTTATTTAGGGTAGAAGCTTACAGTCACAAGACCCTAAAGAGTCCAACTCAAGGTACCACAAGAGGTACTTTCTTACCCAAAGTCATTTGCTATGTGTTGAAGCAAGTTGGCGGTTAGTGTCTGCGAGGGTTCAGTCTTCCTTCCTCCTCTTAAGGCTCTGTGGTCCCAGCTTCTTCTGATCTCAGCTGTAAACTATCAGGCTCATCTCTCTTCCCGGGGCCTTGTCTTGTCTATTGAGCTGTCTCTATTCCTCTGGGTTCTTCTCCTGTGTCTACTTCCGTGTGAAAGTCTGTTTTATCAGTGCACAAGGGGGCTGGGACTCAACACTGAGTCGCAGTGTGATGACGTGGTTGAATCAAAGTCTTAATCTTAATATAATTTAATCAGACATCTCAGCTGAAACTAATACAATCAAATGGTTATCACACCCAGAAGAACAAACTAGTTTACAAACATAATCTATATCTCTCTTTAGAATTCTTAAATAATATCAAACTGCCACAATCGTCAATTGAAATTTTTAATTCCTGATGGGAGCATTCCTACAATTGTATTTAAATTAGCATTCAATTTATTAATGTTGCAAATTTCAAATGTAATCACAAATTTAACATTTTTATTTTCTCAAATATCTCAAAAAACCAGTCAAGGATGGCTTATTAATCTAATACATTTGTTGCAAGCATTTAAATAATATTTACAAGTCTAAACTTTTAGGTTTAATATTGGATTCTCTTAAAATATGGGATACTAATTAAAAACAAATTAAAATATTTCACAACTTTCAAATTAAAATCACAAGTCCAATATCAATCAAAATCACTTATACATTTCAAATTAAATCATTAATTCTAAAAGAATTTAAACATTTCATATAAAATCACAAGTCTATTTGTTTTATCATCATGGATGCAATAATACATGCTCACCCTGAATAACAATTTAGACATTTTGAGATGACTGGTTAGAACTTGGGAACTTTACACAGTTACAGATTCAGAAGAAAACTGGATGAATCATATATATAGGATGATTCTCCTTCAAGCTCCAGGTTGAAATGATAAGTGTATTTTTACCATAGTGGGACTTTCACACCCATATCATTTTTTGTTACCTGGTACATTGCATTGAGTCCCATTATCTCTCTTCCCACCTTTTATTTGCCATGTTTAAATTGTTAATATTCTGTACCCCTATCAGAATTACAACACATTTCTTTACGACCTGCTATGTATTTTACTTTTTTATGTCTCATTGGTTATCCTTTATATATTCATTTATTGACAAAAACCACTCACAATTTCAAATCTATGTTTTTACTAATTCCTCGGCACCATCTCTAGATTGCCCTGCTGTGCCTTCCAGAAGCAAAGATCTGGAAAAATTTGTTCAATCCTTTCTGGAGTTGCACCAATAAGTGAACAAGGATTGCACAATATGCTGTCATATTCTCAGCAGCTCCTTTTCTCAACCTCTTTGTGCTGTTCCTTCATGCAAGGTGCAAGTTTAGGACTCTCTTGTTTAAACGTGTATTTTCATCTTCTCTAAAGATATCCTTTGTAACAGACAGTGTTGGTTGCCCATCCATCACTTTTTTTTTTTTTAATTCAAAAATTATTTCAAGTTCAAAAAAATAAGATAACAGAAAAAAGAAGCTCAACAAGTTATGGAAGCATTACTCTTAAAAGAGTTCTGTCCAGGCACTTTTATCTTATCTAATTCTAACCTCTAAGTCAATTGTTCCTCAAGTATTCAGAAAGATACACAGATGAACATAGATTAGTTAAATGAATAGTCAAGGTCTCTCTCTATTCCATTCTTCTAATGACCAGTGGAGCTAAAAACCATTTAAAGAAGCTACAGAGCTGATTATCCAAAGTTGGGAGCAGCCACTAACTACCTGCCATTGGAAAAATGGATGGATATTTATCAGGCTAAGGAAGATCTTATTTTTAAGAAGTCTCTGCTTCTCTACTCCACTTCATTTGAAGGAGACAGAGTTTAAGTGATTATAATCTACTGAATAATTTCATGCACAAGAGATTATTGTTAATCCTTATATTGTTCTGAAGACCAAATGGGATGATTCCTGCATGAGTGCCTTATTATAAAGTATCATGATAATTGTAAGGTATTATCATTTAAATTCTAGCATTTATTGAGCATTTACCATTTACCATAGGCTAGGCTTTGTGATAAGTGTTTATATGTTTGTTTGTTTGCTTTTTTTAGGAGGTTCTTGGGAATGAACCCGGGACCTTGTTCATGGGAAGCAGGTGCTCAACCACTGAGCTACACCCGCTCCTTGTTTACATGTTTTTATTTTTTTTATTTTTTATTTTTTTTTGTTTACATGTTTTTTAACATTGAATTCTGCAGTTGCCAAACTTAGTTGCCTGGTGAATTTTTCCTGGAGTGTTTAAAAAAAATACAGATTCTCATTCAGATGATATAAGATAAGGTCTAGATATTTATGTCTTCTTAAGGGATCCCAAAACACAGTCAGGTTTTAGAAACACTGATTTAGTCTTTAGGATAACCCTGTGAGTTAATTACTAATTATTATTTCCATTTTTCAGTAACTTAAGCACCCTAATGGGTTATAAAATATCCATTTTTTTCCCTTTCCAATAATGCCATATCATTAATAGTCAAGAATAACAAATTTTAAATAGGAAATGGAATGGAATTCATTGTTGTCAGGAGCTTAGAGTCTAGTGAAATATCAATGTAAAGAAATGATTATAATGAAGTGTGATAAGGGCTATGAAAGAGGCATGTTTCAGCTAAAGCAGTGGAGCAAAGAGAAAATAATCATCTTTTTCTGGAAAGAGTGAGGGCAAAAGATGATGGCAATCTAAGCATGTACGGAGACAAGGACATGTGAACCAGCACAACATGTAGGAAGAAAGGTAATAGATCATTATAGCTGTGGGGAGGGCATTTAGTAGAAAGCAAGAGCTTTGGAATCTGACAAAACATGGTTTTAGATTCTGGCTCTGTACTTACTAGCTAAATGATCCTGAAAAAATTCACTTAACTTCCTTGAATCTTGGATTTCTCAGGTAGGATAATACAACTTATCTACTGTTCAGCATATTTGTCAAGGTTAATGATAGTGTATATGAAGTACATAGATGGTCAATAACTGGAAACTATTTTCGTAAGTTAATATATTTTAATTTATTTTAATATGAATATTGTACTACTACTATTGTAAGTGTAGACATAATCTTCTAATAAAAAGACATTTGAGCTTTCTTGCCTTTGTTAGCTCTTTGGAGCCATTAAAATAGGGGAAGAAAGGAATGGGATTTGCATTCTACCACGAACAGTTTTTTTTAAATGAATAATCTTTCAGCAGATTAAAGGATGAATTTGAGGACATTGAAGGCAACAAGATCATCTCCTGAACTATATTTCACTCTAGGTGACAAATGATAAAAATATTAGTAATGACAGTTAGGATGAAGAGAAAAAGATGGATTCAGAGGAATTTAGGAGATAGTTTAACGTAATAGCAAATACAATTATGTCAAAGACAAAAGTAAACATGAGACAAAATTAACAAATGCTGTTTAATTCTAAACTTACAAGAGAACCCATCTGTTATCACTTCCATTTCAGGTGGGATTTAATAGCATTAGGAAAAGCATGAGTTTTACACAGTAAAAAGGAAAAACTGGAGACTACCACTGATTGGCAAGCATTTTATTAAGGTGGGAATTTTGGAAGCAGGGGAGATTTCCTAATTGGTGTTCAGTTATGTCAGGCAGTCATTGGTTGCCTGCCAGGGGGCAAGTACTTTGGAGCAATTTCAAAAGAGGAAGGATTGTTTGATGTTAGAGTGAGAGGGTTTTCCATGATCTACCATTCCCTGGAACAAGTCGTGGTTGATGAGGTGCCTTTATTACATTCAAACTTTCATTATGGTCCTTATAGGAGTTTGGCTGCCAAGGCAGGCGATTTCTTAATTATTTAATATGAAAATTAGATAAAATTTGTTCATTCATCTCACTTTGGAGGGAAAACATCCCCAAAAGTTTTTGTAGTTGAAAGAATTCAGTAAGTATATTGGGCACTATGGTGTCACTGCATGTGCTAATTCAGGGGATATATCTTTTAGGGAAGATTTTGATGATGGCACCATTTTTATCTGCATGCAGATGTGCTTGGGTCTCATATTATGCTTGCAGAGCTTCTCCAAATCACAAGACCAACATCAACGTTAAATAACCCACCTTATCTGTTGTAGAATTTTACATAGAACTCTAAGAGCAAAAATGTTTTCAGATTCGGTTAGTAAACGCACATGGTACACATGCTTCTGGACTAATTACATTGTAAAAAAGAGTGGAAAAGACCAGGGCAACTAAAAAATATGCTTTGAAAAAAAACCTAGACGCTCCTTAATCATACATGTACTTAAACTGCTTCCCTGTGCTTTGTCTAAATAAAGCACATTTTTCCATAAAAGAATCTTGGCCAGTAAATATACCTGGTAAATTACAGTCTTCTAAAAGCTGCTGAAGATAAAGGAAAAAATTAGTAAGGTAATGCAGATGCTATACTGCCCATCTGATTAATTCTGGGCACTATTAACAACATTTTTTTCCCTTTTCTCTCTCTCTTTCTTTTTTTGGCAGGTTTTCTGCTTTTCACTAATCCTATCTCAGCTCATTTAAAGAGGAATTTTTTTTTAGTTGAACAGGCAAGAAAATGTTCTTTGCCTCCTTTATGTAACTTAGTATCTCCACTTAAATAAAATGCCTTAAGGAAAAAGAAATTGCAGAGGTAAGAAGAGGTGGCACGAACAGTGCTAAAAGCACTCAGTTTTAACAGGTGTGTACATGAGAACCATTTCAGCCCAAGAACTTCTGGGAGTGGGGTGGGATCATCCTGGGATTAATGATGAAGGGATCCTGTCACCTTTGAGTATCAGCATTTTCTACAGGTGGCTCTGCAACAAAGAGACTATTGTGCTTCAAAACAGGAGCTCCAAAAACAGTGACAGAGAAGTGAGGCAAAAGGGGTGGGAGGGGCGGTTGCTTACTGAAGATGTCAGTAGTGTTTTCAAGATAATTGGCTTAACTACATGCCCAAACTAACTTGCAATTTTAAGGACACCAACAATTAACAATGTTTTATTTTAAAGCTCTGTAAGTAGCTCTTTGTTCTTTCTTGTAAATAGTCTCCAAGGGACATTGGCAGGGCCTGAAATGTTATGGGTCAAGACTTTTGTGAAACAAAAGGGACTCTTGAGGAGGAATATTTGGAATCAGGAAGGTATAGTCACTCTGGATATGATAGATAAGAACTAAACAGAAATAAATTATAAGATTATCACTTGATACTTTATGTACTGCCCCAGATAAAGTCAGTTTAGTGAGTGGCTAAATCATGGCCTCTGGAGTCAGAGAGCTTGGGGTTATTGCTTGGCTTTGCCACTAAGTGTATGATCTTGGGTAGAACAAATAAAAACCACCTAGAATCCCACTACTTAAGAAAATACAAAATATTTACAGTAAGGGATGAAAGAAAACCTCTTCTCCATGAACCACTCTAACGTTTGATTTGTATCCTTAAATTTTCCAAAGTTATACTATACCAGCATATAATAAACACACGTGTAATTCCAATCATATTGGATTGCAACTTAAAAAGATCTTTTAATGATGTAACATGTACCATTTTCTAGTTTAGTACAAGCAAATTTATCCCATGAGAAAACTTACTCCACAGTATTTCTTTGTGTTATTAACTATTGGACTATTTAATGAGCAACTATCTTTCCATTATTTAGCTATTATAATAGTAGAGTGAACATCTTATACACAATGATTTCTGTAGACTAGGTCCCAAACTAGGATGCTGAAGCAAAGATTATGCATAATAAAAAAAATTTTAATAGATACTTTCACATTACTTTTTAAAATGATGTGTCAATTTATGATATCAATTTATGATATATGTGAGAGAATATCCATGTCCTCACTTCCTCAATCCACATGGATTGTATTTTTAGTTTTTTATTAGGGAAAATTTCAAATATATGCAAAAATAGAAAACAGTGTAATGAGCTCTCACGGACCCAACATCCAGGTGCAACAATTATCAACTTCATTTTTATCCCCTGCTGATGTATTATTTTGATGCAGCTTCCAGACATGAAATTGTTTCATGCCAACAAGATATTTAAAATATTCAGTTCTCTCTAATTCTGCTTTCTTAGAACTACTTGCTCTTCCTCCTATTCTTATCTCTCAAAGTGAGATAATCGCAAATAGAACTTTAAGAGGTCCTCTGTGGGACTTGGGGGTAGAGATGGAGGATTAAATACATTTTAATTTTACTCCCAGAATTACTTTGCATTGATTAGCAACCAATGACTCCCAAAATTTGCAGGTTTCTGATAGAGCTGTTTGATGTTGCTGTTCTTGGAAATGTAGAAACAGTTCAATGAATGGAGTATAATCTCCCATTCTTGGATGAGATGCAGCACTGAGGACAAGTCCCCTAATTTTGATGACAAAAATCAAAATGAACTGCTATTGGAGAATGGTGTTGTGGGGATGCCGCTGAGGTGTGCTTCCTGCTTACTTGTTAATGCTCCATGCCTCTTATGAACATACATCCAAAGCCGGGTCAGGTGGTATGATCCATGACATAAAAAACACTGTTAGGATTGCAGCCATCACATGTTATATCCATCCTGAGGGACTTGGTCTTTCCACCAAGGAGGAGAGATTAGCGGATACCAGGAATTGGCACCATCAATTTCTTCTTCATCCACTTCCCTCCCACTCAAAACAACTGTTTTAATAATTTGGGGATTAAACATCCTTAATTTAATTTGCCTAATCCAATCTCCACATAATAAGAGAGATCTTCTAGAAGGGCAAATCGGATGTTGTTATTTACCTTTTTGAAATAAGTCACAGGTTTCTTGTTGCGTTAAGAGAAAGTATAAATATGCTCCACATGGCCTATAAGGCCCTGCCTACCTTTCATCTAGATGCCTTTCTCCATTTTGCACACTCTGCTCTAGCCATATTGGGCTTCTTTCAGATCCTCTTAAGTGTTAAGGGTTTTTATTCCATTAGCAGGCTGTTACTTTGCTTGGACCACTCTTCTTGCTCTTCACCATGCCACTGCTCTTTGTGCTTCAACCTCAGTGGAAAGGACACTTACCAAGAAGTCTTCAGGCATCTCACTTTATATTAGTTCTTCTAGTTGTACTTTCTCTTTAACACTTGCTTTTCCCCCCCTATAACACTCATTTTTAGTGATTGGGATCAGATAGCTATTTATAGGTTTTAAATTGTAATCTCCCCCTTTTTTTGTAAGCTCCAAAAGGCTAGAAATCGATGTCTTCTCACTTCTTCCCAGCACAGTGCCTTACCTCTAGTATGCACTCATTCTTTTTTAAATAAATGAATGAATAAATGAAGTAATATTTAAACTAAGACCTAAAGCATGAATTTAGCTAGGCAAAGGGTGTGTGTGGGATGGAGATGCATGAGGGAGAGTTTTCTGCAAATAGCCTTGGGAAACTATCAATGATGAAAGGTCATCTAGTAGAAGTTTTTAAGTGTTAAATTAGAAATTTCCCTTGTATCACTTACAAAGGATAATTCTTTTTTCTTTAAAAGAATTGTGTTTTTCTTATATAGTGCCATATTTAGTTATTAGGCCAGGATCATTAGAGGTGAAGAAAAATGAGCTAGATAAAAATCTCAGTGGAATTATTATTGGGGCAATACTGTTACATGCAGGTAGGTATTGGATAAGGTGACTCACTCTCTGACTGTGATGTTCTGGCTCTGAGAAGTTTTAGAGAATGTAGAGAGTAGAAGTCAGAATGAGTGGGCTGCTGATATGATCTGTTACTTCGTTGTGTAAAGGAAAGCAAATCACTTTTAAAAGTGTATTATGTTTGAGGTCCAAATTTTTTTTATGCTGTTTTGTTGGCAATGTTGTTAGCAAATTTTGGATAACCTACAAATAATCATTGACAATTTTAAAGACAATTATTTTGACCAAGAAATGTGAGAAAAGTCACAAAAGCCAATTGTCATCAGACAGCAGCTTTTGCTTAAATATTTCATTTTCCATCTGCCTCTAAATACAAAAGACCTATGTTTTATGGTATTAAGTCATAATAAAAGATAACACAGTTCTAAAGGCCAGTTTGCCCTGAATTAAAATCCCAAGTCCACCACTTACTGTGGAACCATTAGGATAGTTTTCCAACAGCTTGATTGAGATATAATTTACATATTATAAAATCTACCCATTTTAATTGTTCAATTCAGTGAATTTTAGAAAATTTACAAAGTTATGAAGTCATTTTCCACAATCTAATTTAAATAACATTTCCATCATCCCAAAAAGATCCTTCCTGCCCATTTGCAGTCAATCTCCATTCCCATTCCCAGGCCTAGGCAAACACTAATCTACTTCTATTCTCCATAGATTTGCCTTTTCCAGGCATTTCATATCAATAGAATCATATATTATTTGCTATTTTGTGGCTACTTTCATTCACTTAGCATAATGTTTTGAGATTCATTCATTTTAACGTGTTTTAGTGGTTTGTTCATTTTTATTGCAGAATAAAATTCCCATAGCAGATGTACCACATTTTGTTGATCCATCACTTGATAGACATTTGGGTGTTTTTCTACTTTTTGTCTATTATAAATAATGGTACTATAAACATTCACATATTAGTCTTTGTGTGGACTGGAAATGGTGAGGTTGTAACATAAATTTATGTTTAAATTTTTTAAAAAACTGCCATACTTTTTCCAAAGTGATTGCACATTGAGGGTCACAGATGTTCTACATTCTCTTTAATATCTGTTATTGTCAATCCTTTTGATTGGTTATAACCTTTCTAGTAACTGTGACATGGTTATAATTTGTGTTTTCCTAATGCCTAATGATTTTGAACATCCAAAGTGATTGCACATTGAGGGTCACAGATGTTCTACATTCTCTTTAATATCTGTTATTGTCAATCCTTTTGATTGGTTATAACCTTTCTAGTAACTGTGACATGGTTATAATTTGTGTTTTCCTAATGCCTAATGATTTTGAACATCTTTTCATGTGTTTATTGGTCATTCATATATTATCTTTGGTGAAACATCTATACAAATTTTTGCCTATTTTAAAAATTAGGTATTTGTCTTCTCATTGAGTTGCAAGTGTATTTTAAAATATATATTCTGGGTAGAAAAAGACCTTTATAAGATATATGATTACAAATAATACTTTCAACCAGTCCGTGGTTTGTCTTTTCATTTTCTTAAAGGTGTGTTTTCACCAGCAAAGTTTTAAATTTTGGTGAAGTTCAACTTATCAAATTTTTCTTTTATGAATGCTTTTGGTGTTGCATCTAAAAAATCTTTGTCTAACCCAAAGTCATGATTTTTTCTGATAATGTTATCTTTTAGGAGTTTTAGTTTGTTAAAATTTAGTTAGTCTTGTGTTTAGAGCTATGATCTATTTATTTCTATATATTTAATTTCCTTTTCTTCCTTTTTTTTTTTTTGATGCTA
>JAQZBX010056111.1:0-18256 GCA_029593785.1 Cabassous unicinctus
CACTTTCTGTAGGAGGAGGACAATGGTCAAATTCCTGAGAGAGAATAATTTTCCTAGAATCTATTCATGTTTCTCATAAACATTCTTTTCATAAAAAAAAATCCTGTAATTCATAGAGTATTTCAATTAGGACGTCTGGAAGGGTAGGTCAGATAAGGATTCTATCCTCATGTATAATGCATTTTTCATTATTACCCCATTCTACAAATGAAAAAAAAGACCTTTATGAGAATGAAGGAAAAAAATCAAGGGAAATCAAACACTTCTCATTTATTTTGCATCTAAAAATGCTTTCTGATGTGAGGCTCACAACCAAGCTTATGGAAGATCTGTATTTTTGTAGTTTTTGTTCTTTGACCACTGCATCACGTCTGTTTCACAGGGTCAGCTATATAATGTCTTAAACTCTCAAGGTATGGGGCACGTTGTGGTTGTTCTTGAATTTCCATTGCTGTAATTGGTGCATAACTGAACCTGTCACATGTGGCCTTGCTCTGTCTTGTATCACAATGTTCAGGGGGAGAGCTAGATGGCACAGATAGGTTGTCATGGAAACCAGCAGTTACTCCTGTAAAGGTTTTGAAGCCAATACAAAGTTTCCGTTAAAGTAATGCAATTTTGCAGGTAGAGATGTGATCATAAAGCACTGACTTCTCTCTCTGTCTCTCAAAACAAGAGTATAAAGTTCTATGCCTTCCTTGTTCACAACTCTCAGCAGGTTGATTGCTACAGAAACCCACCATCCAAGGGGAAACAGATATATGCTTAAACTCCTTTGGGAACAAATGACATACATCTAAAGCTAGTCTGGTGACTAGCAGATAAAACATTTTGAACGAAGAATTCTAGAAGGGGTAGTGGAAAAGACAGTCTTTATTCTTGTGCCATTTTATAGGCCCATCTTGGCCTTCAAAAAGGTATTAGTGAATAGAAAAGATGAACATATTTTTAACCCAGGATCCTCTAAGAGGCTCTTAAGGGGCTTGGTTAGGAGCAAATTGAGCTGGTCCCTTTCATCTACTTTGACTTCTCTTGTTCTGTTGTGAGCATGAGGGATTGTGAATGTATTAAGAGCAAGAGGGTAAGGTTCTGGGAGATGCAAGAAATAAGCTGCATCTTAATGCAAATACACTTAGGGCTGGAGTGAAATCGAAAAAGCTACCTTGGACAATAAAAACCTTTCACTGAAGGTTTATAGGGAAAAGACACAATAGAGCAAGAAACATATTACTTGTTTTCTTTCAGAAATCCTCTTAAGAATCATGACCACATCCATTTGAGTTTGGAAGTGGACAGAGCCTTCTGAAAGCAGAAGGGGTAAAGAGCAGTTAGTCTCCCAACTCCTGGCTCTGATGTTGATCACCATTTTCTCTTTGGATAGTCAAGTGGACAGACCCTTTGACTGAGGGGACATAGAAGACTCTATTCAAAGGCTCACTACTGGTTCCTACTGGCTCTTGCACTAGTCTCTTTCCTTTAAAAAAACCAATGTTCTCCACTGGTTAATTCCATATGGATGTAGGGATATGTACAATTAATGGCAGAGAGCCTCTTTCCAATGCTGGGAATGTGATAAATAAGTTCTCAAAAATACTTCATGGCCAAAGGGAAGGGCACCTATTCCCCACTTTCATACCTCTAAGGAGATGAGTGGATGGTGGGATATAAGAGGTTGGGAAGGACGAGTTGGGTGGTTGACTGAATAAAAAGAGGCAATAATGTGACCCTGAGGTTTGATTCTGTCTTGGAACCATTTCTTACATCTGTCTTCTCTTCTCCATCCTACTATCACTAAGCCACATAGGCTACTATCAGCTCTTGCTTGTGCTCCAGCAACTGCTCCTAAATCATCTCCTTGATTCCACCCTTTCCCCTCACCCAAATTCTCCTTATTGCTTCCAAATCAATTTTCTAGAAAGTCACACTCTATCATATAATTCCCTCAAACTTAAAACTCATAAATGTCTTCTTGTTGCCTTTAGGAAAAGTTCAGAATCCTTACCTGGCCCTCAAGGCTCTGCATTATTTACTCTCTAGCCTCTATTCTCATGGCTTCCCCCTGCTTTATACCATTCCTTTGAGAACTTCTTTCAGTTTCTCCAACATGCCATGCTCTCTCTTTCTCTTTTTTTTTTTTCCAGAAGGTACTAGGGATTGAACCCTGGACCTCGTCTGTGGGAAGCAGGCACTCAACTGCTTGAGCTACATCTGCTCCCTACCATGCTCTTTTTTATCGTAGGACCTCAGAGTAATCTGCTCCATCTATCTGGAAAGATCTTTCTCCCTTTGAGCTCCCACCCTCCTTCTGGCTCCAATTAACCTAGGTGACTTCCATTCATCTTTCAGAGTCCAGTTTAAATGGTAGTTCTTAAGGACCACCCTCCAGGCTGGGTTAGGGCTGGCTCAATGTCTTTAACAGTTTTATTTCTCCTAGCCACCTCTTCCCCACCTCCATCACAGCCATAGTGACTAGTTTAAGATCTGTCTTTCCCAAGAGACTGAAAGCCTCTGAGGGCAGGGACCATGTCTGACTTGTTCCCTGTATAGATCCTGGCATGTCATAAGATGCTCAATAAATATTTGTAAACTCTATGACTGGTTGACATTAGGAGCAATATCCGTGATGTTTTGTTTCTAATATGTGAGTCAGCCACTGGGTTGGCCTTCTTCCTCTGTAAGCCTTCTTTTGGTATGTGCTCCCCCTGATTTCAGGGCTTGCTTGGGGGCACAGTTACACCTATGGCAAAGTTGGTTTGGTGAGCCAACAAAAATGATTCCTTCCATGCCATTCTGCATTTTAGATTTCTGTGTCACCAGAGAAACTAGATAAAAAGCAAAAGACACAGTCAAACTTACTATTGGGCCTGGTGTAGGAAAATAAATCCACTCCATTTAATTTACTGAATTTGCTCCTTAAATAAAACCCTGAATTCAGGCAATCCAGTTTGTGAGACCCAGTGAGACAGGGATCAATATCTGGTTTCTGAGAGATGAGACTGTACGTACTGCAGATTCAAAACTAAAAATCCATATAGTCGGCTGTGATTCAAGGCAGCCACTGCAGAGCTGTAGGTCACGAAGAGAAGGGGCATTCTAAGTGCGCCAGGGCCCTGCTTCTTTGTGGGAATGGGAAATGGAAGAGAAGGTGGCCTACCCCTGTATTCCTTTGTAACTGAGAAATTGAAGAAAAGGGAACCTAGCCACGGAGCTGTTTTTTTTTTTATTTTTTTTTTATTAATCTCCTTCTGAACAGGAAATTATTTTATTCATGCTAAATCCTCCTGAACACCTGTGTTCTGCATGTCATAGTTAGAGGAGTACAGTGAAGACTGTTTCTTGTGATTTAGCAGGGAGGTCAGGCAAGGCTGTAAGAAATAGCTCGTTAGCAGGCAAGGGCAGGGGGCCAGCCAAGGTCGGAGGGTTTGGCATGTTCCCCATGGTAAGAGTTGAAGGAAGTGAGTCTACTGCATTGGGTACCTGGGGAGGATCTCAGGGCAAAGGCGCTTCTGGCGCTGGTCCCTGAAGGGTGACGAACCAGGTAGAGAGAAAGTGTGAAGGTGCGTGAACAGGCAGAGGGGGCAAGGAGTATGGCAGGTCACATGAAAGGGAACAAGTTCCTTTCAGGGTAATGAGGTGGTGAGCTTGAAATAATGAAAGTATGGATTCTGTCTCCACATTTTCCCTTGAAGAGTTGGGCCCACGTCATCACATGACATGGTGGAAGGGCTCGAAGTTCAAGCCTCTGTGCTTGCCTTCTCAACCTTTTGCTACCCACCACTGAAGCCGCAGAAGCCACCCCTTGTTAGTAGGAGAAGCGTATCTAGGTTTTCCCTTCTGTAAAGGTGGTACTGGGACTGTTCCCCTGTTCTTTATGAGTATTTTTGCTGGGAGAGGAATAGTGAGGGCTTGACAGGGAAGTAAGGAGATGAGTCCTCACTGGTCAGTGACTGTTTCTGTGGGGATTTAGTAGTAATAATTAGGCATTAAGTAGTAATAATAGTTCATATAAGGACTTACTACCTGCAGGTAGGTTGTGAATCATATAATTTAATCGTTCTAGTAACCTATTGGTTGGTACTCTTATCCTCACAGAGGATAACCCAGAGGGTTAAGTAAACTTGCCCAAGATCACAAAGGTAGAAAGTGTAGAACGGGGATTTGAAACTAGATGTTGCTGATGATAAATTCATTTACCCAACCCTGGGCTCTACTGCTCTGGAAATGCCTTACCCCCTCCTTTTTATTTCTGTTACAATTTTTTAACTTTACATTTAAAAAGTGGCATATGCTCATTTTAGATAAGTTGGAAAATATAAAAAAGTACAAAGGAATGGAAAAAAATTTGCTATCATAATTCCATTACCCAGAGGCCACTCATGTTAAAATGTTGGCATACATTCCTCTAATATCTTATACAGTGTTTTAATATGAATTCATACTAGTTCATACTGTTGTTTTCCTTAATGTTAGAAAATAAGCATTTCCCTGTACACTTAATCAATCTGAGTTTTAATAGATGCAAACAACTCATTGCTTAGATGTGCCATAAATTTTCTTAATTATTCATCTTTTGTTGGAATGTTAGGTTGTGTCCTTTTCACTATCATAAAGAAAAAAGAAATGAACATACAAAATGTTTTTGGTCTAGGGTTCTGATCGTTTCTGCAGATTCCTAGAAATGGCATTACTGAGTTAAAAAGCTGAACAACTTTTTAAGGTTCTTGCAGTGCATAAACAAAATGTGCTCTAGGACAGCTCCTTCAATTTATATTTCTTCATTTTTTGGACTTTTTTTTTTTTTTTACCAGAAGGTCCTGGGGATCGAACCTGGTTCCCTCCATATAGGAGATGGACGCCCAACCATTTGAGCCACATCTGTCCCCCTGGACATTTTTTGATATTCAGTTTTTCCATCCAGAACACATCTATTTATTTTAAAAATTATGTCTGTAAAGTTTTGTAATTTTCTTCCTAAGGCCATCTTTTTGATAAGTTTATTGTTATATATTCCATTTTTCCTCAATTTTGTGAATTAGATTTTCCTCCCTTTTTATTTTTTAACTGTTAGCTGCTGCATATTTATTTTGTTTTCCATAGTGGATTACTCATTGGTGCAGAATGACAGGGAAGAATAGGATTCTATGGAAATATACAGTTAAATGAGCGCTGCCTGAAAATTAAGTTGGGCCATTATCCTCCCAGCACCAAATTGGGAAGAGCCAGTGGATGTTTGAGAGCAGGGGGAAGGAGGCAGTGGAGATGCTTCAAAAGGATAGATGAGTCCATGACTACCATCTCCTGGGAACTAACAAAGGACAAGGTAGACACTGAGTGGTTTGAGGGGAAAGGAGGCTCCTTTTATCTTGAGGCTGGAGGGAAGGATGGGCGCAGAGACAGAAGGGAGCAAGGGTTAGTGAAGAGGTCTGAGCTGGGTAACTCCCATCTCAGCAAAGCTGATAATTGGTGGAGGACATCCTGGGATTGGGAGTGAAGGAAGAGTGGAGAATAACCAGTATGGACACTGTGATAGAGATTTTATCAAGATCCCCATGTTTCAGCTTCCTAAAGCTTGTGCTGGGTTGGGGCCTGCTCAGTGACATCGACTGCTGAAGGTCTAACACCATAGCCTGCTACACAATTGATTTTAATGAAAACAGACCATGGAAACTGAACACAAGACTGCATCCAAATCCTTCCAGATAATTGAAAAATTCATGCAATTAGGAAAATGTTTTAAATAATCAGATGTTAGACAAGTTGAACATAGCCTAAATTTGCTATTTTCCTTTTCTTTTGGGGCAAAAGGCAACAAAAAGATGCTTCTTTAACTTTTCCCGATCAGTTCTTTCTGAGTTTCATAAATCTTTTCATAAGGAAATAACTGATGAGTGTAAAGGCTCTCATTATTTGCAGTGAGTGCCAGCATTCAGAACCTTAATATTTAATTTGTTCAATTCCCCTTAATGTTTTATTCATGTTCACCAGAGAGGTTATGATGGCATTGTTTTTTTTTCCTTAATTTTTTATTAGAGAAGTTGTTTATAGAAAAATCATGCAGAAAATACAGAGCTCCTATATACCACCTTTCCTTGCATTAGTGTGGTACATTTGTTACAATTGAGGAAAAAATATTATTATAAATGCACTATTAATTGTTGCCCATAGTTTACAATAGGGTTCAGTGTTTGTGTTATACAATCCCATGTTTTTCTTTTTAATTTTTATTCTAGTAAAACATATACAATCTAAAATTTCCCCCTTTAGCCACACTCAAATATGTAATTCAGTGCAATTAATTACATCCACAGTGTTGACTACCATCACCACCATCCATTACCAAAACTTTTCTGTTGTTAATTGCTAATTTTTCTTTGTCCAAATATATATACCCCTGTTTGTTTGTGACTTGGAGAAAAGCTTGCTCTTCACTTTTCTTTTTAGCTTTTCAGTTTGGGCTTATGTCTCAGAATTAAAATCTAGGGTCCATTAGGCATCATTCATCTGTGAGATGAATTCTATATTCCATCTATTGATTCCATCATGGGTGAACATTTACAGGGTTTAGGCAAGCACTAGCTAGTGTCCTAAATAGGACTTGCATTATTCCTTTAATATAGGATGAAAATGGAGGGAAATATCTTCATTTGAACAGTGTGGGGGAAAATGTTTCATACATTGAGAGGTGCTATTTGTAATACATGTAGTTTTCTGATAAGTGAAATGAAAATAAATATTCTATAAGATATTGATCCGATGGAATACATTTAATAATTCCAAACCCATTGGGTTTTTTTTTTAAAGATTTATTTTATTTGTTGAATAAAAGTGTTGAAACTGGATTACCTCCATGCCTACGTTTTAGCTGTCACATAAGAGAAAGAGAAAAATCCTGGGCAATTGCTTATGTCTTTATGGAGATGAAGTTGCACAAATCACTTTTCCCATTCTACTGGCTTGTATCTAGTCCTATGGCCACACCTAGTTGCAAAGTAAGCCAGATTAGGGAGTCTGTAATCAGGTGGTTATGCACCAAGCTAAAATTAAGGGTTTTTAAATTAGTAAACAGGATGTGAGAATAGGGTAATACATGGTTTCCATGATAGTTATTTAGGACTTTCAAAAGTATGTCTGAAATTCAATTTCCCTCCAGTCAGGCTTAGAACAGATTGTCTGATTTAGAAAGGATTATTTTGAGGATTAACTGTAGTATGTTCGAGTGGCTGGTAAAGAGTAAGTGCTCAGTAAATATTCACCAAAGCTGACTCACATGTGACCAAGCGTCTGTTAGAGGAAAAATCAACTTTGGGAGATAATATATTGGGCTTCCTGAAATGAGGAGTGGTCAAAGAGATATATGTCTAAATTCATTCATTCATTTGTTCTTTCAATAAATATTTATTGATCTTGGATTATATGCCAGGCACTGTTTTAAGTGCTGGAATAATAGCAGTGAACAATACAGAGTCCATGCTTTCAGGAATTTTATATTCTACTCAGGGGAAGTAGAACAAAAAACAAACATACAAATACCTTAGGGGACAAGAAAGAGATGGGGTGAAATCTATGGTGAAAATGCTGTGGTAGGCAGAATTCTAAGATGACCCTGAAGATTCCTGCCCCCTGGTTACTCTCCCTGTTTATTTCTTATCCCCCAACTTGAGTGTGAACAAGACCTGTGAATATGATGGTATGCCACTCCCATGGCTATATGGCAAAATGATGGGATTCTATAGATATAATTATGGCCCCAGGTCAGTTGGTTTTAAATTAATCTAAAGGGAGATTATCCTGGATGGGCTTGGCTTAATCAGGTTAGAGAGAAATTCTCTTGCTGCATTGAAGAAGCAAACAGCCAAGTTGTGAACTGTTTATGGACAGAGCCACTTGGCAGTGATCTGAGGACAGTGTTTAGGAAAACAGGGACCCCATTCATACAGGCACAAGGAAATGAATGTTACCAAAAGCAGGAATGAGTTTAGAAGCATATTCTTCCCTAGTCGAGCCTCCTGATGAGTATGCATTCTGGCTGACACCTTGATTGCAGCCATGAAAGACCCTGAGCAGAGGACCCAGGTAAGCTGTGCCCAGACTCCTGACTCACAGAAACTGGGAGAAAATAAATATGCATTGGGTTAAGTTGCTAAACTTGTGGTAATGTGTTATACAGCAAAGAAAATGAATACAAATGCTATTTTAAATAGTATGGTCAAGAGAGGCCTCTCTGATAATGTTTAAGCAGAAACTTGAAGGAAGTAAGGAGCAAGCTATAAGGACATCTGGGGAAGAGCAGAGGAGTGGCCTGGTCTGACTTGCATTTTAAAAAGGTCATTTTTTGCTGGTGTGTGAAGAGTAGCCTGTGTATGGGCAAGAGTCAAGGAGGAGACACTGGTTGAGAGAAGATAGATGCTTGGATTGGGATGTTGTGGTGAAGGGCATCAGAGTAGGGATATTTCAAAGCTAGAACCAACAAACTTTGCAAAGAGGATCACCAACTCATGCCGCATACAAAAATTAACCTAAATGGCTTAGATTTTGGTTTTTGTATTGAGTAACTGATAGAAGACATTGTGATGGGAAGACTAGGGTGGGTTGGAGGAAGGAGCAGGTTTCAGGGAGAAGTCAAGAGTTCCATTTTGGATATGTGAAGCTTGAGATGCTATTTAGATATCCAAGTGAATTTCTCAAGGGGACAGATCTCTCCCTTTCCCTCCCCCTGCACTTCCTCCTCCCTCTCCCCCTCCTCCCCCCCATCTCCATCTCCATCTCCAATCACCATCATCTCTAACTCTATCATGTATTTACTCCTGGAGTTCAGTATAGAAGTTAGGGATTGAGATAAAAAAGGGAAGTACTAGCATATAAATGGTATTTAAACCTTGAGACTGGATGAGATAACCTAAGATAGAAAAATCAGAGTATTGAGCCTCAAAGTCACAGTAAGAGACTATCATTTTATAGATGAAGAAACCCCACCCAAAGAGATAAAGCATCTTGCCTAAGGGCACAGAACTAGTTATTAGTAGAGCTTAGTAAACCCCAGGCTTCCTGATTCCCAGACCAGAAATTATTTTTACCAAGGATCACAGGTTAGTTTTCTTTTGCTTCCCTAGAGTATTTCCCATACTTGTTAAAGGCTCTTACAAAGTCAAAAAGGCTTAGCTTTTTCCCTTTTAGGGGTTGCGAGTACCAGGTACATTACCCCTGCCTTGGGTGTCACAACTCCAGATGCTGATTAGATATGATGGCTGTGGGGGGTGGGACTCATGTAACAAATGAAAATGTATGCTGTGATATCTATAGACCTCACCCTATCAAATTAATAATGAAAAGCCTCTCATCAAAGCCCTTCTTGTGCTCAATAGCCTGTGGCACATTTGGACTCATCAATAGTTGTTCAACAATATTACAACTTGCTTAAATCTTGGTAAAGTAGTATTATGTACTATTGTTATTGACTTCCCTTTCCTAATTACCACCCAAGGTGATGGATGATATAGCTCTAATGACCACATTCTTGGAGAGCAAGTGGCTTTGGGTCTCAATTCATTGTGTCTTGGCTGTTCTGAGGGAAGAGATCCCATCCCCCACTGGTGAAGCTTTATCAAGTCCACCATATTGGGGAGCTGGTGATGCTTCAGACCTTTCATAGGGGGACCTTTGTGACTTGTTTGAGACTACAGTTTTAGAATCTCTGTGTGAACTTGAGACACGGTCAAAGCACGAATCCTGAGTCATGAGAAATTATATGTAGCCAGTTTCTATGACAGTTCACAACCCAGGTGGACCAAAAACATAGCATTCTTCTTTTTCTTTATTTTTCTCTAATTCAACTTAATTTCTATTTTAAGTTTCCCCCCATTTTACTTGTGATATTTTGCCCCCATTTACTTGTGATAGAGTCTAAGTTTTTTGGGGGCATGGTTATGTGTTATCAAGGCATGACAGGGCTGCATGTGGACTTTGACATTGTTCGATACGTTATGTCTGCTGAGATATCCATTTTTTATCTGGTCTTCTGACATTGGTCTCCACGTGGGTATTCATGAGAGTTTTCTCTTTCCTTTCATGGCTCCTTCAAACCTATTGGCTGTCTCTGCTACTCCTGTGCATGGTAATTTACTACTACTCTTTCTTGCTGTGTTAGCATGGAGATCTCTCCGAATCTCCTTAATGAGCTGGTGCAATGGAATCATTTGCTTCCTCCCTTCTCTGATCCCTGTGTTATACCATGGCCCCAGTTTCTAGCAAGGGCCAACATTAAATTTCATCACTTTCTGTACTGCTGGGGAATCTTTCATGTTCTGTCTTGGAAGCTTCCATACTTCTCAGGTCCCACTTCTGTTCAACTTTTTTTTATCATGCCCAGAGTCCTTTCCAGTTCTCTAAGAGTTAGTTCAGAGCTAGGAAGACCCCTTTTTACAAAATTTGTCCTGAGATAATGAACATGAGTGGTTCAGTTGCTAGATTTTGTGGAGGGAGGAATGGGATAAGGAGAAAAAAATGGAAAAATATCAGGGGATAGAATTGGCTGATGTAAAAATAAAATCATGCCACAACATGATACTAGCAGAAGCTGGATTTCCTCTTCCCCCTCCAGATCCCTGGACAGCATTCTAGTAACTGGACCCTACTTCCTGGCTATGATGGTAGGTACAATTGTCAATTAGAAAAGGATGGAAGACCATAGGGACTCTCGAAAACTTTCCCTAATCCTTTCATTGTGTATTTATAATTTAGTAATGGTGAACAGATCAAGTAACTGTTCCTTCCTCTGAATCCTCACTATTTTTTATTGTCTGTTGAAGTTTTGTCTTGACTTCTCTTACGAAAAGTTGAGTTCTTGAATGGTAGGATCTGTTACTAATTTATCTTTGTATACCCAGCATACTGTATGCCACATATAATAGATGCTCAACAAATTTTTTGAATGATCAATCACCAGGGTCTCAAGGAAAGAAAATCTGGAAATTAAGTCCATTGGTATAAAGGGCGATGATTTTAGTTATGTCATTCATGCGATCATTTTATTTAATTTTCATTCATCAAATATTTATGGAGCAACTATAATGTTTAGGACCTTTACTAGCTGCTAAAGATGAAGAGATTAGAAAGACACAGCTTAGTTTTTGAGGAGTTCATGCTCATGGAATTGACCTATATCTTAACTGACCTGAACAACTGCATAGGATCTATTATGTGTATGTACCATGGTATAACAAGTGTCCCAGAGACACACACATTTTTCCCCTAACTTTTAATTATCATATACTATGCTGAAGTAAAAAACAATATGTAAAAATCATTGAACACAAGTGCATGTATATCTGTAGGAGAACTTACCAAATTGTCCCGTGTAGAACACTCATCAGTAACATGTGAGAAATCATAACTGCTTTTAAACATCACAATTTTGGTTTCTGCTAGCCATTATTTTTGGACCTTCTCTAATTGGCATATCCTAAGATTCAAAAACATCTTCCCCTTCCCTTCTCAGTCCTTATATTTAACAGAATCTCCAAATTCTATGGATTGGACCACTATTTCCCAAAATGTTATCTGCAGAATACCAATCTTGCAAGATAGACGTAGAATCCTGTGGCCACATAAATGCTGCCAGTCATTCCTGCCTCCTGCAGAGTTACAGTGCACTCCAGAACAATAAAAAAACTTGGTTCATTGTGTTTAAGCCCAGTGATCTCCAAACTTATTTGACTACAGAACCACTTTTTTAACCTATTAGCATCTTTTGTAACACACACATACACACACACCTCATGCATGTGCACACACATGCACACACATACTGTGAAAAACCTTCTAAGGAATATTAACGTTGATGTCCTACTCAAAAACTTCAGATGCTCTCAGAAAGGAACCTACATTTTTTCCTGAAGGTCATTTATGAGGCTCTGACAGGCTAAGCATTCTCTTAAGTTCCTTATTTTGCTGGCAGACAAGGTAGACATATTCATGATTTCCTGGTCTGTCAACAGCTGTGGCCACCCAGCTTGGAGAGGTGAGAACACTGGAAGTGGCTTCTCTTGTGGAAACCAACTATTTCATCTTCCAGCTTGGTAGCTGATGTTGAGCTTCCTTCTTATGAGACTTGGAATAATAGAAACTTAGCAGTATAATAAAACTAAACTAAAGTAAATTAAGTTCACTGTACACTAGTCTTACAGGATGCTTCAGCACAAGAAGAGTTTGTTAGTCTAATAAGTTTAAGAAATACCGCACTTTCGGAGATTCACAGTGTATTAAAAACTGAAAAATTTTGCAGTAAGTGAACTTTATTTAAACTAACGCTATTGAACCCTAGAATCCTTTTTTTAAAAAAGTTTTTTGAAGTTTATCGTTCATACATGAACATACATAAACTACAAGTGTTCAGTACAAACACTTACAAAACAAAGATGCATAACATCATACAGGGCTTCCACACATCACCCCCCCCCAAACACCCTGCATTGATGTGAAACATTTGTTAACAAATCATGAAAGAGCATCGTCAAAGTATTACTACCAACTATAGTCCATATCTTCCTCCTCTATACACTTTTTAAAAGGATTTATTTATTTATTTACTTTTATCCATTTTTAACCCCCCCTCCATTTTTGCTGTTTCTGTGTCCATTAGCAGGGCAACTCTTTGTGTCTGTTTCCTGCCCTCTCTTCTCATCCTTCTCCTCCTGTCTTCACTGGGATTCGATCCTTGGAATCTCCGATGTGGGAGAGAGGCATCCTACCACCTGTGCCACCTTAGTTCTTGGTTTTTCAGTGCGTCTTGTCTTGGCTCTTCCTTCTGTCACTCTCCTGTTACGTCATCATCTTGCTACATGGCTCGTGGGGCCTGATGATGCACCTGCGCACGGGGCCTGGCAGCTCACCCGCTTGCGGGGCCTGGTGGCCCATGCACCTTCTATATTTTTCTTTCCTTTATTTCCATCGGGAGGTCCCAGGGATCGAACCCAGTTCCCTCCATATGGGTGACGGACGCCCAACCACCCGAGCCACATCTGTTCCCCTGCCACATCTCCCAAGGTCGACCAAAGACACCCAAAGTTACAGTCTTTTCCCATACAGGATGGTCACATAATAAATCAGGCTTAGTTTATCACCAGCATTCTAAAAACCAGAGCTAGGGAGAAAAACTAGGTCTGGGGACACATGCGTGGTTTCTAATATAGCGAATGTTTAGCCTACGCTGATTATCACGAAATCAGGACAGCGAGAATATTCACATCCTAGAATCCTTTTTATCATGTTAACATTCTATCTGACTCAGGTTCTATGGAATATACTCGAGGAAATACTGATCATCTACCTCATTTTTAAAGGATGAGATGACAACTGAGGGAAATGAGAACTCATGAAACCCCACTTTCCTGAATTTGACCAGTTCTGCCTGTTGGCTTTTTTCTTTTCTTCTCATTTCTTTTCTTTCTTTCATTAAAACATACACACACACACACACACAACCAAGCATCCAGTACTATGAAAGAACATGTCAAGGAGTTTAGGAAAAAGTTGAGTTTAAATATCCACGCTATATGATATTTACTACTGAATTGCCTGAACAATTATCTGTGGTATCAGGGATGTAGCACCAAATGCCATCATTTAAAATTTGTTTGAATCTGATAGCCTTTTGAACCAAAGCTTAGTTTTTAATAGTTTCACCTTATGTTTGCTTTCCTAGGTTCAAGTCGCATTATTTCAGAAAATGACTGTCCTGTAATTTGCCCTTTTCATAGACAATGGTTTTCTATGTTACTGAAAACTTGATTTAAGTTTATATTTATTCCAAGTCTATTTTAAAAATTATCCTGGTCCTTAAGCTTTGCTGAACCCCTGCCCCAACCTTTGTAGGAGAGTATAAAGTTGTCCAGTTTCTTCTGTCATCTTTCTGCCTGTCCAGACATTCATCCTTTCCTTCATCCATCCAGCAGACATTTATTGAACACAGGTGCTGGGCATTGAGCTAAATGTCACAGGAGACAGGAGGGTGAATAAACATGGTTTCTGACCTAGTGAAGCTGGCATTTTAGCTGAGGAATATGTATTCCTCTGGTTGAGGCTCAGTGTGGTAAGGGAGCAGGGCTGCTGTGCATGGTCTGTACAACTCCAGGGGCACCACCTCCGTGACTATGATGTGGTTGTGCCAACAGAGGCCCTGAACTAGGGATCTGCAGGAAGGCCATTTTCACACCTAGCTGTGTGGCCCAGCTCCAGGAAATTGTGTGTGGGTGGAGTTAGAGGGGGAGAAATAGTTTTCTGTTGCGAATAACAGAATCTTGCACATAATGGTGGTTGCTGTTTATTATGGTAACTCTTAGTTAGGGAGGTATGTTGGTGTCATAGGCAACATATATATATATATATATTTATTATTAGAGAAGTTGTAGGTTTAAAGAAAAATCATGTGGAAAATATAGAGCACTCCCCATCACAGTTTTTTTCCTATTATTAACACTTTACATTAGCATGGTACTTTTGTTACAATTGATGAAGCAATATTATTATAATTATACTATTAACTGTAGTCCATAGTTTTATTAGGGTTTACTGTATTGCATAGACCTATGTTTTTTTTCTTTCTTTTTTTTATTAGATAAGTTGTGGGTTTACAGAACAATCATGTATAAAATACTGTGTTCCCATATACTGCCTTATTATTAACACCTTGCATTGGTATAGTACATTTGTTACAATTGATGAAATCATTTTTTTATAATTGTACTATTAGCTATAGTCCATGGTTTAGCTTGGGGTTCACTGTTTATGTTGTGCAATTCCATGGATTCATTTTATTTTTTTAAAATTTTTATTCTGGTAACATATATACAACCTAAAACTTCCCATTTTAACTACATTCACATATATAATTCAGTGGTGTTGATTACATTCACATGTTGTGCTACCATCACCACCATCCATTATTAAAACCTTCCCATCACCCCAAACAGAAATTCTGTACCAATTAAGCTTTAACTTCCTATTCTCTACCCCGTCTCTGGCCCCTGGCAACCTATATTCTAGCTCCTGACTCAATGAATGTGCTCATTCTAATTATTTCATATCAGTGAGCTCATACAGTATTTGTCGTTTTGTATCTGGGTTAGTTCATGCAACATAATACCTTCAAGGTTTATCCATGTTGTTGCATGTATCAGAACTTCATTCCTTTTTACAGCTGAATAATATTCCTTGGTATGTATATACCACATTTTATTTATATATTCATCTGCTGATGGGCACTTGAGTCGCTAGTATCTTTTGGCTATTGTGACTTATGCTGCTATGAATATTGGTGTGCAAATATCTGTTCAAGTCCTTGCTTTCAATTATCAGTTGAGAAAAAAAAAAAACACAGAAATCAGTAATAAAAAATATAGCTAGAAAATTCCCAAATATTTGGAAAATTAATATGTACACTTTTAAATAACCCATGGATGAAAGAAGAAATCATGATGGAAATTTGAAAATATTTTGAATTGGATGATGCTGAACTCTTTTACATATCAAAATGGACAGAGAGAGAAGGAGAGAGCATAAGTGAGTCAGAGAAAACAAGTAAACAATGTCAAGAATTTAAAAAGTATCATCACCTCATATTCTACAGATATTAAAATGATAATAAGAAACTATTAGGAACAACTTTATTACAATATATTTGAAAATTAGGTGAAATGGAAAATTCTTTAAGAAATACAAAAATTTATCAAAAGATATCAAAAGAAAGAGAAAATATAAATAGTCTTTTAATTACTAAGGAAATTGAATGCATAATTAAAAATTTTCCCACAAAAGAAACTCCAGACCCAGATGGCTAATCAGAAAAAAAAAATTATATGAAACGTTAAGGAACAAAATAACTTCAATCTTACACAAAAGATAGAATATACCTGACACATTTATGAGTATAAAGCTCATTTCACTCATGCATACAAATGAAGAAAAAAAAAGAAACAAAACCTAATGAAAATATTAGCTAACCAAATCTAGCAATATATAAAGAGTAATGCAAAATTGATTTAGCATTTTAAAATCATTTAATTCATTTAACAGAAGAAGTGATTTAAGAAATCTGACCATCTCAATAGTTTCAGAGATTGGATCTGATAAAATTTAATATCCTTTCAAAATAAAAAACATCTTAGGTAATTAGAAATGGAGGAAAATTTCCTTAATTTGATAAACGCTATCTATAAAAGTACTGTAAATATTGTAGTTAATACTTAAATGCTCTTCCTTGAGATCAGGAACAATATAAAAATGCCCAGTATCATCCCTTGTCTTCAACACTGAATGGGAAATGCTAATCAATGTAGAAAGACATAAAAAAGAAAAAAAGTACATGGATTTGAAAGGAAAAAAATAGCGTTATTCAAAGATGATATGCATTGCATATATAAGACCATTTTTCTTTGGGAAAAAATGTAAGTTAATAGTACAAAATGTTAATATTAGACAAAAAAACCCATAACATTATGCAAAGTGAAAGGAGACCAGACACAGAGTATTACATATTGTTTGATTCCACTTATATAAAATGTAAATATAAATCCATTTATAAAGATGAAAGGAGATTAGTGGTTATGTAGATCTGAAGAAGGAATGCTAAGGGGTATGGAGTCTTTCTTTTTGGAGTAATGAAATTGTTCTAAAATTTTTGAGATGATGAATGCTCAACATTGTGATTATACTAAAAGCCATTGGTTATACACTTTGTATAGAATAGCCAGAAACAGCAGCTGTGTACAGGGGGAAGCACAGAGAGATTGAGAGGTAAGGAATTTCCTCTATGTTTGTCTGTTTTTTGTTTATTATTAGTATTATTGAAATAATGAAAATGCTCTAATAATGCTTGAAATATTGAATGCACAACTATGTGATTACAGCAAATAACATTGATTATATACTTTGGATGAATTGCATGTTTATTAATATGTATCAATAAATTGATTTGTTAAAAATAGATGATATGATTGTATGTAGACAATTCAAAAGAATATATGGAAAAAAAACAACAAAAAAGAAAAAAATGATATATAGACAACTTATTCTGATTAAGCAAATGACTTCAGCAAGGTTACTTGAATATATGGTGAATATTGAAAATTCAGCTGTATGTCTACATATCTGCAATAAAAAGCCAGAAAATGGAATAAAAATATATCATTTACAGTGGCATAAAAAATGTCAGTTGCCTAGAAGCAAATCTAAGAAATGATATGCAAACCTCTATGTAAACAACTATAAAACATAACTGATAAAAATTAAAAAGAAGATATAAATAAATTGATGGATAAACCATGTCTATGGATTGGGAAACACATATAATTAAGATTTTAATGCTCCCCAAACTGATCTTTTCAATTCAATCCCAATAACAATCTATTCCCAATAAAAACCCTATTTTTGGGGTCGGAATAGATAAGCTGATTCTAAAATGTATATGAAATTGCAAAAGTCCAAGAATAACCAGACACTCTGGAAGAAGGAAAAGTGGGAAGACAATGTGGTATCAACAAATGGAATGGTGAAATATGATAGAAAGTTCAAAAATAGGCCACATACATGGACACTAGATTTTTGACAAAGGTGGCATTGCAAAATGATTGAGAAAGATTAGTCTTATTAATAAGTGCTGCTGGGACAAATGGATAAAAAAGACATGGAGAAAAAGAAAATTGACCCTATATCATACCATACATAAAATTTAACTCCAGGTAGATTATAGATCCAAATGTGAGAGACAAAACATTAATATTCTAGAGAATAGCATAGGACAATAGCATTATGATTCAGGACAGGGAAAATACTAACTATAAAAGAAAAGAATGACAAATCTGACTACATTAAAATTAAGACCTGCTTTTCATCAAAAGAGAAAAGGCAAGACAGAGAGAAAAAGATATTTGCAACACATGTTATTACAAAGGGCTTATATTCAGAATGGAAAAAAGAAAAGAATAGGAAAAGTAAGAGGAAAAATCCCTAACCCAATAGACATATGGGAAGAGACTTGAAAAGTCACTCCAAAAAATATATAATTCAAATAGTGAGGACATGTACAAAAACGTGCTTACATTTCTTAGTCATCAGCAAATTAAAACCATGAAGAGGAGTGGATGTGGCTCAAGCATTGGGTGCCCACTTCCTACATGGGAGGTCCTGGGTTTGGTTCCCAGTGACTCCTAAAGAAAAAACAAAACAGACAATGAGCAAAAAACAATGAGCAGACAATGAGCAC
>JAQZBX010056112.1:0-18260 GCA_029593785.1 Cabassous unicinctus
AAAAAAACCTTCAATTTTAAAGGCCAAAAAGAATATTATGTTATAAACACATGCAGTATATAATGCCACAGAAATGTTGTAAAGTACATTTTTTTAAAAACACATAGTCATCTGCTTATTTTCTGATTTGAATGTGTTCAACACTTATGCACAATGTAATTAGACAATAAGTATATTGCAGATACGTGTATTAGAAAATTGAGAAAATAGTGTTGACTCCTGAAGTGTGTTATGAAAATAAGTAGATGTAAATCTTAGAGATATATTTCCATAGTAATCTTCAAAAATTCTCCATGCACTATTTTATAATAAATATAGGGCAATGCTTTAAATGTTGGTAAAATAGCCATTGAATAAAGAAAAACATATAACAGGTATAATTGGAATATTGCATTTGGAATACATGTATTTCATGAAATCATCAGTATACACATTTTAATAGTTTATATGTACATGATATGTGGTCTGTAGTAATTATTGATAGTTTTCAGATTTCCACATTTTTTAACTTTTTAATCTTTAGTAATATTGATTTGCAAAAAACAACATATTACTTTTGGTTAGAATAAAATTTAATTTCATTCTCATGTTAAGACCCAACATTCATAGATATATAAAACCAATAAAGCAGTACTTTATCCTTGAGATAGATATTTACTGCATCTATCATCTGCTATCTATCTATCTATCTACCTACCTACCTATCCCTCCATCCATCCATCACATGTAGGAGTGTGTGCATGTGTGTGTGCATGTGAGTGTGTACACAAGTATGTGCTTATAGATTTATAGTAATGGACAGATAGTTTTCTGGCTTAAAATGAATACTAATTAATATTACAAGTTTAATAGGCAAAACTTCTGATAATATGCTTAAGATCTGGAATTCAAAATCAAATAAGGGGGCATATCTCACCCTGTAGCATGCCCATGCCCTAGTCCGGGGTGTGTACTTTTTTTCTTTTCCCTCATTTCTCAATAAATTCTTTATTCTCTTGCCTACCTTAAAAAAATCAAATATGTGTGAGATATTGAAAATCTTGACAGAAATAGAAATGACTTCAAAGAGAGACAATGGTTAAATAGATAAATTTTCATAGGGCAACTCTGCATCCCTCCATGTGAGCATGAGGCAGGTACACCAAATCCAATGACCCCCAGATGTTACCCCAAAGAAAGTGAAAGGAAAGGGAGAGAAAAGAAAATAATAATGAGTTGTTTTTTGTTTTTGTTTTTTTCCATGGGTATTTATCAGCATTTCTTAGCAGACATTTTCAGTATATTAAGATACTATCTCCACCTTCATCCTCAAGTTAATTCTGTAAGTTCACTGGTTCCTTATGACTTTGCCCCAGATATCATTTTCTTGTAAATACCACAAGTCATAGAAACACATAATAACTGCACATTCCTCTTACATAAGGAAAGACTATTTAAGATCATTGGGTTTATGAATATAATCATGCCAATAAAACCAAAGCTAAATGACTGCACATGACCATGAACCATGAACCAAGGAAATGAAGAGGTAATTAAAAATATACCAGTTCAATAAACTCTGAGAATAATGTAAAGATTATATATATATATACACAAATGTATATGAATATGGATATATGTATAGGTATATATACATACATATGAAGGATGAATGAGCGACAGTGGAAGAAGAATAATGGAATAACAATAATTACTTCAGACATGAATCATGTTTGAACTAAATCAAAAGGAAGAGAGGAAATTGGTGTCTAGAAAACTTGCAGAACTATTGGCATTAAAAAGTAAATATTTGCTATGTTTTTCCTAAGAACAATCCTATTACTAGGAAATATTGTATATTTGTTATAGTTCATGAGAGAATGTTCTCATATTTTTACTGTTAATAACAGTCGATCATCCAACATGGGGTTCACTATGTTATATGGTCCCATGCTTTGTACAATCCATCCAAAAAATACACCAAATGTAAGCTATTGACTAAAATTACCTGTAATATGACAATGCTCTTCATCATTTGTAACAAACGTTCCACCTCAGTGCAATTTTTTGTTGTGGATGATGTATGGGAATCCTGTATGGTACACATGATTGTTTTGTAAACTCACAAATTCTGTAATAAAAAAATCAAAAGAAAAATGACAAACTAAAAAATAAATTACAACTCATATGCTAAAAGACTAATTTTCCTAATATATAAAGAGCCCTACCAATGAATAAGAAAAATACCAACAATCAAGAAAAATTGGGAAAAGATCTGTAGACAGTTTTCAGAACTGAAAAAGTGTTTAATCTCACAGGTAAAAAATAGTGTGATTTAAAACCATTTTAATACTACTTTTCACATATCATGTTGGCAAAATATAAAACAAAATGATATGTTTTTTAAAAATTCCAGTGTAATGGACACTCATATCTCAGGTAAAAGTTTTCTGTGGAGAAAATACAATAAGAAAGTTATAAATACCTTTACCATCTGGCATAGTATTGATCTTCTTTAGCATGTTAGCCTATAGATACATTCCCACATGTGTGAAATTATATAATTACATGACTTTACATTGCAGCACCATTTGTAATAGGAAATGTCAGAAACAAACCAAATGTCCACCAGCAGGGATTGTTTATAGTACTGTAAACTCTTCAATAGCATTCATGTATTTGTGAAAAAGGATGAGAAAGCTTTCTATGACTTGTTGTGAAATGTTTTCCATAGAATGTTTACTAAAATGTATAGAGTAATCTCCAAGATATATTGTTAACTGAATAGAGTAAGAAAAAAGTTATCTTTTGGAAAATACAAGAAAATAAATACATGACTGATTTTGGAGAGGAAATACCTTGAAGAAAAAGCAAAAACAGAGAAAAGGAGGGAAGAATATTACAAAATAAAAAATATAACTAAGGAGGAAGGGAATCTTCTATTTGAAAAAAAGAATGTTAAAATTCTTACACAATTATTCATGTATTTCAGAGAAGATCTTACCCAAGAAAATATGAATCTGATTAGAGAACCAAAATGTCAGAAGTATGAATTAGTAGAAAATTTACCCTTCCCTAGTACTCTACATGAATTAAACAACTATGAGAGCTCCATATTAAAAAAAGAAGGAAAGCAATTAGCATGGTAGTAGAACATAAAGCATATAATGTAAACATTACAAATTAGAAAAGGAGGATAGAGAGATGTGGGAGAATGATTATTCAAAAAAATAGAATTTTATTGAAGAAGAGATCCTAAAGAAATTAGGTACCTCAAAACTAAATTAAAATTCATTTAAAATTTCCACAAAATATTAGTGATGTAAAATATACAATATAATAAAATGACTTCATTTTATTATCACAAAAATGTACATTATCAAAAATTGAAGTAGTAAATATAGTAATCTATGATAGAGCTTAAAGGAGAAATATTATAGGATCATACTCATGGAGGGAGAACATATTTCATTTACAATTAAACATGCATCCATAATTGGAAATTTTAGCAGCTATCAAAACTGCAAAATTTTCTCTATGAGAAAATTTAGTATTCAAAAAGAATTTCTCCTAATTTAAACACCATTGATCTTAACATATACATGACAGAAGCAACATTTGATAGGAAGTGAGACAAACAAGGCCACACTAATGACCTTTATTAAGCAATATATTTAGGTAAGAAAAAGAAAATAAAATGTATGAGAGTGTTAAAAGAAACAAAGGAACAGCAAATAGCAGCAGATAAAATTTTAAATGTTGAAATGTGTGTAGCTTACCTCATGCTACCACATAAATTTAAAAAACATAATAAAAAATATGAATGGAGAAAATCAGAATCCATAAAATTCAATATCAAAATTTAGAATTCAAAAGGATGAAGATACAGAACAGGCTAGATTTTTATCAACTCCTAGATATGGGAAAACAATATACATGTTCAAATATCTGGAGGAGACTACGATGGATAATAATTCTACATAAAATTGAAATATAAATCAAGATATTACCAAAATGTCATATTAATGAAAATGAAAGTCAAGAAATGTAACTTCCAGTCTTCATATGAGTGATACTTGAATATAAAATTGTCAGTGATTTCTTTTCCTAGGGAACATCTGTGAAGATGAAACAGGTAGATTAAATCACTTTTAAAAGCTGTGTGATGGAGTCTTCAATTTTCCAAATTCTAAACATATATGAATATTAGGCATAGCAGGAATATGATCACATATCAGACTTTTACTAGATTTATTACTTGTGGACAACATGAGCTCATGATATCCATGTATTACTTCCATATCAAATGAGAAATAAATACTGAGCCTGACATGTCAATTTACCAGCTGGAGAATGAAGGTTAAAATAAATTGGCATTAGTTGCCTGATACAGAAATATTTCTAAGTACAGATTCAAATATAAAAAAGCAAACATTTCTGATATAATTAAAAGTAAATAAATAATTTATGAATCAAAATGCTGGCTCAGTCTGTGAGAATTAGACCAATAATACTCTGTCCATCTTGGGAAGATATGTTTTATATTCTGTTTTTGGGAAAAGTGTATCACAGAGTATGAGCAATATTTGGTATATCTAATACCATCTATGGCTACATCACACTCTACTGATTATTTGTACTTCATCATGGAGAAAGCTGGAATGAATCAAGAATGACATGAATTTTTCCATCCAGAGCTCTGGCCCAGTTTTTACAGTCACATTTTCAAGCACATAAGAAATTCTTCTCAGGTTCCAACTTTAGTACAAATCTCAGAAGCATATTCATATCTTTCCTTCATTCTTCAGTAGTGTGTCAGTTTTATTTACTTTATTACTCCAGCCAAGACACTTGTATGAGAGTGTATGTTAAAAAAATCATTTTAAATGGCAGGTTTCTATGGCCCAAACAATTACTATTCTCTTAGAGAGTAACAGTATACAGTACTTTGAAGATCTCTCAAAGGTATAGGCAGCTATTATGGTATTGATACAAAGGCATGGTCCTCTCCATTTGATCTATACTTTGTTTTCTATGGCCTTATTGTGTCCTTAATTCTGCAATTGTGCCTCAATTTTAATCACTTTTTTCCTTGGTGCAGACATTACAGAAAGGTGAATACAAAGAGAGCAATTTGAATTTAATTCTCTAATTCAAAACATTCAATATTCTTTCCCAAGTTGGCAGTGTCTTGTAATGAATTTCTCCCAAATGTGTAGGCACTTATTATGGCATAAATCCATAGTCTTCTCTGTATGATACCATTCTTTGCCATAGCTGAAAATCATCCTAAACATTTTCCAAAATATTTTAACTATGTGGGTAGAGTATTTTAGAAGAATTTGTGAATTAAACTCTTGAGGTAATGAGTATGGCACTATGACAGTGAGATCTACAGATCACTTACACTTCAGTCAAGAAGTTAAAATATACAAACAACAAAACAATAGATATGACAAGAAGAGATTGAAACATAAGAACGCAGATCATGGATAAATTAAACTTTTCAAAATTTGTATTCCAGAATTTGTAATAAAAAAATCCCTGCTACAGAACTTAAAACATCTATTGAACATTATGCCTAGAGCACTGTTAATCTCCCTGCACCACAGACTATTGATGATGGAGTTCATGAAAGGGGATGCCCAGGAACAGAACATGGCTGTAGGAAGATTTTTAAGAGATGATTATTTGCAATCTGAACTAAGAACGCACTTGAGGCAGATATTACAAACAAAATGAAATGAGACTTGCCAGCTGTGGTGTACACAGGGAAAAGGCTTTGCTATCAACTTTCATAGAACATATCCTAAGTACCACTGATATATATAACATAAACCTAAAGCCAGAACAGGCTAATAATGCAAACACTTACAGCTAGGACCAAAGATTCAGAAAAATGAACATCTGAAGATGTGATCCTCAAAATTTTTTTACTATCACAGAAGAATTGATAGATCACATTTGACCCTGTGGATCCTGAACATGGTCCCAGTCAAGATAGCAAAATTGATGAGACCACCTGCCAGGGAAACACCAGGTATTTAGGAATACAGATTCAAAAGTGTAAGAAATAAAAATTTTAAAATATTTTATTGCAAATATCCATGTATTAATTTTTCAGTAAAAATATGGCAATATTTTAAATGTTGTAAAAGTTGGCACAGATGAAATAGATACAAAAACAGGCAAATGAGTATTTTATTTCAAATATATTTTCTTGATCTCATGCAAATATTAATAATGATATCAAACATAAAATAATTACTAGCCAAAGATAAAAAATTAAATTTAAAAGAAATGATAGCATCAAATTATATGTTGTATATATATATGTGTGTATTCATACAAATACACAGTTATGTATCATAGATATATATGACCTTAAATGAAAATTAAAAATTTCATCAAAAGAAAACTGATATTATAATAATTTTATAGATATCTTTAGTAGCTTAAAGTAGGAAGCAATTTTATAGACAAGGAGGTGGGAGAAGAGGAGGATGAAGACAAAGAGGAAAACATACAAAATATACACATTGGAAATATATTTGTGAACTTGACTGCATTGCAGTGAAGAGATTCTTTCTATAAAACCAACACAGGGGCACTGAATTTTGTATGTGTTAAACCACTTAAAATAACTTTTAAGGCCTAAGAAAGCTATTATCAAGAGGAGGAAGCACACATACCTTATTTTAAACATAGCAGTATATTCTTCAGGATTAGTATTGAATGAAAATAAAATGTGTAACCACCCAGTACTGCCACAAAATCAGTAGATGGAATAAATATATCTGGATGCACCAATAGCTAGTGAGGCTGTGAAATCCAGGATATATGGATATATTGCTTGTTTGTATGCATAAGTTGGTACAACTGCTTGGAAAATCATTTGTTATTGCATTAGCCAGCTAAGACCACTTTAGGTTCAAGTAACAAATAAAACTTTAGTCAGTATTGAGATCCACAATGGTTATTTTCCACTTATGACACTTCTATTTTGTGTTGATTACTTTGTTTTGTATGATCCACATTCAAAGAACAGGCTGTTGGAGAACACTATATATGGCATGGTCATGGTACTCATGGCAGATTTAAAGTAACCTATAAAAAATACATATGTTTGCTCTTAAAATCACAAATATTACTTTTGTTCACATTTTCTTGGTCAAAGGATTGTAGGTAGCTCAGACAGCTATTTATGAGTGGTGACTCAATTTTCCTATATTAAAAAGAGTGCTGAAGAAAGGGCCACCTCAGAAGCAGCATAGGATACGTTGAATAATAGTGAAAATGAGACTTTATTTAATTGCAGAAACTCATCTGAGGTCATAGAATTTCCAGTCAGGATTATGATTACCTGTAAGATGGAAGAAAAGGATATGAAAATGGAGAGATACACAGTACTTCTAGTATCCTGAAGTGTTTACATTATATTGAGACTATTTTTATAATTACTCATTGGAATCTAAAGGTGATTTGGAAAATAATTGATTCTTCCTTTCAAATTAGTAATAGAATAACAGAAACCCTATGGAATACTGATTAAATTTATCATGTTAAAGTTTTGTTCAACAAACTGATCAAACATCTGTTAATATTTATTCACTTTCTTGAGGTAAATTGTTTTTGTTTCCTAGGTTGCTCACGCACATGCTATGAAATAGGTTGGCTTAAATAATATGAACTTACTCCCTTACAATTTTAAGGTTAAAAGAAATTTCAAAGCTAGTCATCATCAAGACAATGGTTTTGCCCTGAAGATTGTGTTGTTCCAGGGCTGGCTGCCAGCCTTCCTTGTCCTTTGTCACATGGCGGCATCTCCTGGTCTCTTCCTTTGGTTCTGGGTTGTGTTGATATTTGGCTTCTGGCTGCTCCATCTGTAGCTTTTTTTCCCTGTCTGAATTTCATTCTACTGATAAAGGACTCCAGTAATAGGATGAAGACCCATTCTGATTCAGGTGGTTGACATCTTCACTGATGAGTAACCTCATCAGAAAGTCCTACTTATAGTGGATTCACAGCCAGAGAAATGAATTAATTTTAAGAACATGCTTTTCTGAGTGTACACAGTTCTAAATCATGACATTACTGTCTAAAACTTGAATTATATTTGGTCATGTGCACTGAAATATATATTGATAGTTATTTCAGAAATATTCCTTAAATGGAAAGTGCAAACTTCCTGAAGTTAAAAAGAAATCAATCATAAAAAGCTATCATTTTCATTCACCTTTTTAGATGATACCCAGTTTCTAAGGCTATGATATGCAATGCTGCAGAATAAAGAGCAGAACTACAGATTTCCCTCAATTAGAAACACAAAATATGGTAGAGGAAATGTGGGGTAGTTTGATTACTATTTACTTTTCAGTTAATGGTGCTTGGACAGATGGATATTCATATAGGAAAAAAATAAATTTCACTCCTACCTCTCAATATACACACATGACATAGATTAAAGGTCATTGTATATATGTTACAGCTATAATGAGTTTGGAGACACAAATGGATACTGTTTTCATGGTATCAGGCTATCTGTCATGTATTTCATGTATTTCTCATGTAAGAAAAAAATACAAACCACAATGAAAAATATTGATACATTTATTATGATAATGTAGGGAATTTCTTTTCCTCAAAGTATATAGAGATACATAAAAATTATATAACATATGAAGGAAATGTATTTGTCACCAAAAATATAGACAGGAATTGCACAGAAAAGCATTACAGACTAACATGAAATGACACTAAAACTTTCAAACTTAACACAAATACATATATATATGCACACACATATTTATAAGAAGCATATCAAAATCTTTTGAGATATCTTTCAATAGAAAGTATGGATGAGGGAGTTGAGTCAAGAGATACCTCTAGCCATAACGATGACTGTTTTAATTTAAATCAATTTAAATTGCAATTTAGTCAATTTAAATTCAGTGTGGCATTGCATCTATTGACTTAGCCTAACTTATATTTGAGTGAACTCACAATGTTCAGTGCAGAATTGCTCATTCAGGATTCCTGTTTGTTTTGTCTTGGCCACAGCCCTTTACTGGGGAAACCAGGATGATGGAGAATGACCCACCAACAGTCAAATAGAAAACAGATTAAAGCAAAGCATAATGCAGCTCTTTAATGCACATTATTCCTTCCTTTGTAACTTATATTGAGTGAGCCTGATACATAGTCAAGCTTTCTATCAATAGGATATTGGAGGACAATCATATAATAGGGAGGAGCACTCAAAAGTTAAGTATAATTAAATCTACCTCCAGCATTCTCTATTACAATTCAAAGTTTGCATAACCAGCACACAAGAGCCATGCATTATGACCAAGAGACATGGTTTTGCTATTTTTGGGCACTGAGACAAATGGTCTTAAATTTATGCAGTATTTCATGTCAGAAATGTGTTTACCTTAAGTAATAGGATATCTTCTTACTGCTGAATGTTATATTTAATCCTTTAAAATTGCCTCACTCCATCTATTCTCCTTTTTATGAGTTACAATTTAGTTAAATTTCTCCCCTATGGGAGATTAATTGTATTGACCCCATGATTCTGGAACAGTCATGTTTTTTTTAACTGTTCACTGAGAAGGAGTTCCTGGGTAGCTATTGTCAACCCTGAATATTTCTGCCCAACCAAGGGACAAAAAGTGACTATATGACCAGAGATGACCTCATGATCTGGGTTTTACCAATTCACTTATTCACAAGGAGACTTTGTCCTGACTGCTGTTACCAATTAGTCTCTAATTTTCCTCCTTTAAGCCACATGGGTGGGGTAGTTCTTTTTACCCTGGATGTAATGATCGAAAGACCCTGAATAAATGACTATAACATTAATTTAGGAAAGATGTGGAAAATAAGGACTTCAGGACAAGTTTAAATGCTCTTGATATAGCAGCAGGGAGACATGTGTTCCTTTGTGAATCAAATAACTGATATCCAACCACATACCATCCATCTATCCAAGATTGAAAAAGTCTGCTCATGTCCTATCTCCCCTTAAAATCTTCTCTAAAAATTTTGTCCAAGTTAAAAATATGCATCCATTTTACTGATGAAGACACCATAAAATAATAGTTAAGAAATAAAAAGTTATGTTCATCAGTGATGAAGACAATATGAAGGTACTCCACAGGTGAACCTCCTCCCATGCATCCCCAATCACTGACAACCCACGCCAATGATCCACCCCTGCCACAGTTGTAAGCCTTCTGTGATTCAAAACCTCAAAAATGAAACCAATAGAATAACAAAATAAAGTTAATAGGAGGATGAAATAATAACAACAGTATTCAAAATAACAAAATACAAAAAAATTGATAATATTTGAAATAATAAAAAATATAATTTTGACATTGTCTTTCATCACTGTAAGATCTGTTGTCTTGTATGTACAGTGACATTTTCTTTCATACAGTCCCCCAGTGTCTTATTTTTTTCTCATTTTACCTTCAGAGAAGCTTTAGGTTACAGAAAAGTCATGTACAGAATATATGGGATTCCCATATATCCAACATCCTCCCCCTTTTCCACTCTCCCTTATTAAAAGTATTTTACATGTGGAAGGCATATTTGTTAAAATATTTTTTGTACAAATATTGAAGCATTGCTACTAACCATGGTCAAGGTTTTGAATTTTAGTTTACATTTTGGACTGTATACTTTTATAAATTTTGATGAAATTTAAAATGGCCTGTATCCATTATTGCAACATCATGCAGAAGCATCTTATGCACTAAAAATGTCGTATGTTGCATCTATTCTCTTCTTCCCTCCCCCTTCCTTTGGGATCTATGGTAACCACTACGTTTCACTTTTTGAACAATAAGGTTCATAGTTACATGCAATAATATTGAGGGCTTGACATATTGTTCTCTTTTCTTTATTAGGCACTTCCTATGTTCTTGGGAGACTCTTGGCTCTCTATTTAAGAACATAGCAGGGCTCCCCAGAATGGGAGTGTGATATTTTCTTGCTTATTGTGTGGGTTCCCATCACTGATATAAAAAAAAAATTAATATGAACACTTACATATTCCATAGAAGCCTGCCCCACATCTTCCCTGTCCTGTATGCACCCCCACATCCATTACCCTAGACTAGTAACCATCCCCTGCCATATTTGCCAAAAGAGCATTCACATCTTTGTAGTTTTACCCACAGACCTGCAAATCCCCAGAGTTTACCAGCTCCTTCCTCTGACCCACCCCCAATTCCATGGATAGTACAACCCCAAATCTACCCTACCCTTTTCATAAACCAGCACCACCAAACCCAAAATCATCACTGCACCACTGTCATGACCGTCCACTGCACAACTTCATTCTTCTATCTTATCATAGAACATTGGTGTGCATATATCTGTTCTTGTTCCTGCTTGCAATTCTTCTGGATATATACCCAGCAGTGGGATTGGTGGGTCATATGGCAGTTCTATAGTTAGCTTCCTGAGGAACTGCCAAACTGTCCTCCTCAATGGCTGCACCATTCTACATTCCCACCAGCAATGGATAAGTGTTCACTTTCCTCTACATCCTCTCCAACACTTGTACTCTGCTATTTTTTTAATAGTCGTCAATCTAATGAGTGTAACATGATATCTTATTGTAGTTTTGATTTGCATTTCCCTTGTAGCTACAGCTGTTGAGAATCTTTTCATGTGCTATTTAACCATTTGTATTTCTTCTTTGGAGAAGTGTCTATTCAAATCACTTTCCCACTTTTAAATGTTTTTTTTTTTCTTTTTATTTCAATGTGTATGATTTCTTTATATATGCTGGATATTAGGCCCCTATCAGATATATGGTTGCCAAATATATTCTGTCATTGACTTGGCTGTCTATTCATTTTAGTGACAAACTCCCTTGAGGTGCAAAAGTTTTTAATTTTAAGGAGGCCCCAATTATCTAGTTTTTCTTTCATTGCTCATGTTTTGAGTATAAAATTCATGAAATCATTTCCTACTACAATATCTTGTAGATGCTTCCCTCCATTATTTTCCAAGATTTTTATGGTCTTGGTTCTTATATTTAGATCTTTGATCGATCTGGAGTTAATTTTTGTATAAAGTGTGAAATGGTGTTCCTCTCTCAATCTTTTGGATATGGATATCCAGTCTACAAGCACCATTTGTTGAAGAGGGCATTCTCTCCCAGTTGAGTGGGTTTGTTGGCCTTGTTTAATACCAGTTGACCATATATGTGAGGATCTATATCAGAACTCTCAGTTCTGTTCCATTGATCAGTATGTCTATCCTTGTGCCAATACTGGCAGTTTTGATCACTATAGCTTTATAGTATATTTTAAAATCAGGTAGTGTGATGCCTCAAATTTCATTTTTCCTTTTCAATCTGTCTTTGGCTATTCATGGCCCCTTGAACTTCCAAAACCATTTCATAATTAGCTTTTCCAATTCAGTGAAAAATGCTGTGGTAATTTTTATTGGGATTGCAGTAAATCTGTAAATCAGTTTTGGTAGGAAAGACATCTTAATGATGTTTAGTCTTCCTATCCATGAACAGGGAATATTATTCCATTTATTTAAGTCTTCTTTGATTTCCTTTAACAGTGTTGTGTAGTGCTCTGTATATGAGTCCTTTACATCTTTAGTTAAATTTATTCTTAGCTATTTGATTCTTTTGTTATTATTATAAAAGGACTTATTTTCTTATCTCCTCAGATTGCATGTTTTTGGTGTACAGAAATGCTACTGATTTTTGCATATGGATCTTATATTCTATCACTTTATTGAACTCATTTATCAGCTTTAGAAGCTTTGCTTTAGATTTCTCAGGGTTTTCTATGTATAGGATCATGTCATCTACAAATATTGAAAATTTTACTTCTTCCATTACAATTTTGATGTGTTTTATATATTTTTCTTACCTAAGTGCTCAAGCAAGTACTTCTAACAGAATGTTAAAGATCATTGACAGTGGGCATCCTTGTCTTGCTCCAGATCTTAGAGGGAAAGCTTTTAGAATTTCATCATTGAATATTATGATAGCTGTGGGTTTTTCATATATTCACTGTATCATGTTGAGGATGTTTCTTTCTGTTCCTAACTTTTGAAATGTTTTTATGAGAAAAGGTGTTTTATTTTGTTGAATGCTTTTCTGCCTCTATAGAGATGACCATGTGAATTTTTTCTTTCAACCTGTTAATTTGGTGTATTACTTTGATTGATTTTCTTATGTTGATCCATCCTTGCATACCATGGATGAAACCCAGTTGGTCATGGTGTATAACTCATTTGATGTGTTGTTGAATATGATTATCAAGTATTTTGTTAAGAATTTTAGCATCTAGGTTCACTAGAAAGATTAATCCATAGCTTTCCTCTCTGGTGGCGTCTTTGTGTGGTTTTCGTATTAGGGCGACACTGGCATCATAGAATGAGCTAAGAAATGTGCCCCCACTTCTATTTTTTGGAAGTGTTTAAGCAGGATTGGTTTAAGTTCTTTCTGGAATGTTTCATAGAATTCCCCTGTGAAGCCATCTGGTCCTGTGCTCTTCTTAGTTGGGAGGTTTTTGATGACTAATTCAATCTCATTACTTGTGATTTGTCTCTTGAATTCATCAATTTCTTCTTTCATCATTGTAGGCTGTTTGTGTGTTTCTAAGAATTTGTTCATTTTTTTCTAAGTTATCCTTCTTGTTGGTATTCAATTTTTCAAAGTATCCTCTTATGATACTCTTTATTTTTTGCGGTCAGTGGTTCTATCTTCTTCCTCATTTCTTATTTTATTTATTTGCATCTTCTTTCTTGTGTTCTTTGTTAGTCTAGCTAAGGATTTGTCAATTTTATTAATTTCAAAGAAACAACTTTTGGTTTTGTTTATTGTTTCTAGTGCCTTCTTATTTTCAATTTCATGTAGCTCTGCTCTAATCTTTGTTATTTCCTTCTTTCTACTTGCTTTGGGATTCATTTGTTCATTTTCAAATCCTTCCAGTTAGATTGTTGATATTAGCTCTTTCTTCCTTTTAGGTAGGCATTTATGGCTATGAATTGTCCTCTCATTCCTGCTTTTGCTGCATCACATAGGTTTTGATATGTTGTATTGTCATTTTCATTCATTTCAAGGTAGTTACTGATTTGTCTTGCAATTTCTTCCTTGCCCACTGATCCTCTAAGTGTGTACTGCTTACTTCCATATCTTTCTGCCTAATCTGGTTCTCTGTCCCTTGCTGATTTTCAGCTTCATTACATTGTGATCAGAGAAATTACTTTGTATAGTTTCAATCTTTGTGAATTTATTGACTGATCCCTGTGCACTCAAGAGGAATGTATATCCCAATGTATTTGAGTGTAATGTTCTGTATATATCTATTACAGCCAGATACTCTAATGTATTATTTAAAGTCTCTGTTTCTTTATTGATCTTCTGTCAAGATGTTCTATCTAATGATGATAATGTTGTTCTAAAATCCCCCACTATAATTGGAAAAGCATCTATTTCTCCATTTAGTTTTTCTGATGTTTGCCTCATGAATTTTGAGGTGCCATGGTTAGCTGCATAAATGTTTATGATTGTTCTTTCTTATTGTTAAATTAATCCTATTATTATTAAATTATATCTTTCTTTGTCTCTTACAGTAGCTTTGCATTTACAGTCTATTTTGTCCATTATTAATATAGCTACTCGCACCCTTTTTTTGTTATTGTTTGCATGTAAAATTCTTTTCCAACCATTCACTTTCAGCTTCTTTGCATTCCTGTGTCTATGCTGAGTTTCTTCTAGATAGCATATAGATGGGTCCTATTTCCTTGTCCATTCTGCCAATCTGTGTCTGTTGTTTGGAGAGTTTAATCCATTAACATTAGATGTTATTACCATCAAGGAATAATTAAATCAACCATATTTTCTTTAGCATTATATATGTCATATGGTGTTTTTATTTCCCTTTTTATGTTTTTAGTTATACTTACTCTGTCCTACAATTCTCTCTCCTGTTTTTTCCTTTCAACCTGCAGAAATCCCTTTAGTATTTCTTGAAGGGCAGGTTTCTCATTGACAAATTGTCTTAATTTTTGTTTATCTGTGAATATTTTGAAATCTCCCTCATTTTTTAATGCCAACTTTGCTGGATACAGAATTCCTGGTGGACAGACTTTTCCTTTTAGCACCTTAACTATGTCATACCACTGTCTTCTTGCCATCATATTTTCAGATGAGAAATCAGCATTTAATCTTACCAAGCTTCCTTTTATGTGATGGAGCTCTTTTCTCTTGTTGCTTTCAGTATTCTATCTTTGTTGAGCATTGGACAATTTGACAACTATATGTCTTGGGGTCAGCCTGTTAGGATTTATACTTTTTGGGGTGCTCTGTTCTTCCTGGACATGTATGTCCATGTCCCTCAAAAGAGTTGGGAAATTTTCAACCATTTTTTTCCTCCAAAACTCCTGCACCCTTTCCTTTCACTTCTCCCTCTTCCTCCTAGGGAATAATCCCTGTCACTCCAATGGCAGCAGAAAGCCAATGGCTCCACCAAGGCTACTTGGCCTGAGGGCAGGGTCTATGTGCCATTTCCTGCCACAGGGGTGAGCAACTCATGTTTTTCCTTTAGCTTCTTTATCTTTCCAGTACCCTCCTGGATGACCCAGAGCAGTTTTCTATTCTATATGTACCCAAAACAGCTTCTTCAGATAGATCCTTGCCTTTTCCACTCTTTTCTATGAGAGAGTCAGACTCTGCCTACCTACCTTGACACCATTTTATTTATACTATTAACCACAATCTTCATCCACCACCCAAATCAGTATGCTATACAGTCCCTTGATTATTTTCTAGCTTCTTTTCAATTTACATTTATATCCACAGTTTCCTGCTTCAACCACAACCACACCTATAAATCAGCAGGGTTAATTATACTCACTTTAATTTGTTGCCATTAACTCTATTCATTTCCACACTTTTACAATATACTTAAATAAAAATTTTATTTATGTTATGCATCAGCTCCCATTCTCACCACACATTCTATCTCCTAGTATCTTATTCTCTAGAGTTTACCTCAGTGAGTTTACTTATCCTATCTAGTTCATATTAATGAGACCATACAATATTTGTCCTTTTGTGTCTGGCTTATTTCACTCAACATAAAGACCTCGAGGTTTATCCATGTTGTCATATGCATCCTGATTTCATTTCTAACAGCCGAATAGTGTTGCATTGTACATGTTATATAAAGACATCATGCCACTCAATGATAAAAAGACAAGCAACCCACATAAAAATGGGCAAGGGACTTGAATAGACATTTCTCCAAAGAGGAAATACAAATGGCCAAAATGTTCATGAAAAAAAATGTTCAACGTTACTAGTTATTAGGGAAATGCAGATGAAAACTATGGGATATCATTTCAAACACTTAATAGAATAGCCATTATTAAAAAACAGAAAAAATACAAGTGCTGGAGAAGATGTGGAAAATTGGAATACTCCTTGACTGGGGGGAATGTAGAATGGTTCTTCCATCTGTGGAAGACAGTTTGACAATACCTGAAGAAAATTAATATAGAACTGCTGAGTGATGCAGCAATCCTGTTATTAAGAATATATTCAGAAGAGCTGAATGAAAGGTAGCAAGCTCACATTTGCACACCAGTGTTCATAGAAGAATTATTCACAATTGCTAAAATATGGAAACAGTTGAAGTGTCCATCAACTGATAAATGGATAAGCAAAATGTGTCATATATCCTATTCTTTTGATATAATATTTTTGTAATCTAAAACATCTATAAAAATAATTACAAAAAATATATTATGAGCTTCAGATATTGTTGGGGACCTTCGCGGCAGCACTCACATTATGCACCTTGCCAGCAGCACCGGTGACATGTAACATGGCCGCTAAGGCTGAAACAAAGAACAAAGAACAGCTAGCCTTCACGGAAGTTAAGAGAAGTTCGTGCCAAAAGTATACTCTTTTCGCACCTAAAAGTTTTCTGCCTTCCTCCCCAGCAACAGCACTCACCAATCCCTGGCCACCACCCATCCTTAACCCACCAATCCACACTCTCCTCCTTTAGAGTATATAAGCCCTGCTTCTTCAATAAACTTTTGCAGCTTGATCAGAATCCTGTCTTACTGTCATTCTTCATGTCCCCTTGTCCCATACTCCTTTCTCTCTTCACAGATCCCAGCGAGACCTAGCCCTGTACACAGGCATGTTCTGACGCATGCTGTGTCTCATTCCTTCGCTGGATAGCTCAGAGCCTCAGTTGATTTGTCCCGTGGGTCGGGACAGGTGGCGCCCAACGTGCGGCACGAGTAACATCCAGCGAAAGGAAGTGCCACACCGAACGAGGAGGGCCCTCTCATCCATAAAGCCGTGACAATTCTGTCGCGAAGTTCAACGGTGTTGGTGAACAGGGGAACGAAGAAACGAAGGAACAAAGAAACGAAGGAACAAAGAAACGAAGGAACGAAGAAACGAACAAGCCCCGTCGCAGGAACCCTGGCTACAGTAAGACCCCATTTTATTTCCTTTCAGTATAGTAAGACCCCATTTTATTTCCTTTCAGTATGGAACAAAACATTCTCTTCCACCTTTTAATCCACCCCCCTATAATACCACTGCTACAGCCCCGCCTGCTGTTTCGTTACATTTCCGGCCCATACTAGCTCCCTACCTCAGTTTTCTGCAGTTGAAGAAGCTATGGAGGGCCTAAAAGAGGCTTTAAAGATGCGAGGAGTAAAGGTAAAAATTAAACAGTTGTTAAGTTTTTTTTTATTTTCTAAAAGAGGTTTGTCCTTGGTTCCCTCAAGAAGGAACAATAGATGAAAAAAGACGGATGAGTTCCATAGGGGGTAAAATTAGCATTGCTCAACTTCTTTTGTTGCTGTATCGTAAACCTCCTATAAAACCTGCAGAGGAATTTGGTTCCATCAGGCGTGAAATTTTTTTTTTTGGCAAACAGCAATTGGGGATGAAAGGCCTAAAGTACCATAAAAATAAATAGAAAAATATTTTTAAGATTAGTGGATACAGGGGCTAATGTCTCTATCATTACTAAATGATATTGGCCACAAGCTTGGACTTTGCAATAGGTGCCTACAGTTTTCACTGGCGTTGGCACAATGACAGATGTTTACCAGGGTACTCAGATATTTAAGGTAAAAAGTCCAAAAGGACAAGAGGCAGCTCTGCAGCCTTACGTTGCAGATATAGGACTTAATTTATGGGGAAGAGATTTATTACACCAATGGGGAGCTTATTTAAATATTCCTCATGTTTCTGATACAGC
>JAQZBX010056113.1:0-18273 GCA_029593785.1 Cabassous unicinctus
GTCAAATCACCCTCATACCAAAGCCAGATAAAGATACCACAAGAAGACAAATTCATAATATCCCTGAATATAGATACAGAAAGCCTCAACAAAATACTAGCAAACTGAATCCAACAGCACATTAAAAGAATTATAAACCATGACAAGGTATGCAAGGGTGGTTCAACAGAATCAATTAATGTAATATACTACATTAACAGAATGAAGGGGGTAAAAATCATGATCATCTCAATTAAGGCAAAAGAGGCATTTGACAATATCCAGCATCCCTCATAGATAAAAAGCACTCAGAAAACTAGGAATAGAAGGAAACTTCATTAACACAATAAGGGCATATGAGAAAACTTACACCTAACATCAGACACAAAGCATTCCCTCTAAGATAGAAACAAGACAAGGATGCCCACTCTCACCACTATTACTCAACAATGTACTAGAAGTTCTACCTAGAGTAATTAGATAAGAAATTTCTTTCCAAAATTGGAAAGAAAGAAGTGAAACTTTTCACTATTTGCAGACAACATGATCCTATACATAGAGTCCTTAAAAATCTACAACAAAGCTACTAGAGCTAACAAACGAGTTCAGCAAAGTGGCAGGGTTTAAGATCAATGCACAAAAATCAGTAGTGTTTCTGTACACTAGTAATGAATAATCTGGGAAGGAAATTAAGAAAAAAACATTACATTTACAATTGCAACTAAAGAATCATACACAAAGGAACAAATTTAACCAAAGATGTAAAGGACTAGTGTACAGAATACTACAAAACATTGCCAAAAGAAGTCAAAGACAATCTAAATAAATGGAAGGATACTCCATGTTCATGGATTGGAAGACTAAATATTGTTAAGATGTAAATTGTACCCAAAGCAATTTACAGATTCAATGCAACCCCAATAAAAATTCCAATAGCCTTCTTTGTAGAAATGGAAGAGCGAATCATCACATTTATATGGAAGTGTAAGAGGCCCTGAATGGCCACAGCCATCTTGAAAAAGAAATACCAAGTTGGAGGACTCATATTTCCCCACCTTAAAACTTATTACCAAAAAAACCCACCAAACAACAAAAAACTTATTACAAAGTCACAGTAATGAAAACAGCATGGTACAGGTACAAGGACAGACATATAGACCAATGGAATTGAGAGTTCAGAAATCAACCCTCATATTAATGGCCAACCGATTTTTGACAAGGGGGCAAAGACCACTCAATTGGGAAAGAATAGTCTCTTTAACAAATGGTGCTGGGGAAACTGGATCTCCACTTACAAAAGAAAGGAAGACCCCTACCTCACACCTTATACAAAAATCAACTCGGAATGGATCAAAGACCTACAAATAAGAACCAGAACTATGAAACTCCTAGAAGAAAATGTAGGGATGTATCTTCAGAACCTTGTGTTTGGCAATAGTTTCTTAGAACTTAAACCAAAAGCAAAGGAAAAAAAGAAAAAATAGATAAATGGGATATTAAAATTAAAAGCTTTTATGCAAAGGACTTCCTCAAGAAAATACATGCACACCAATGCTCATAGCAGCGTTATTCACAATTGCCAAAAGATGAAAACAACCCAGGTGTCCATGAACCAATGAATGGATAAACAAACTGTGGTATACACACATGATGGAATATTATGCAGTTGTCAGAAATGAAGTTGTGAAGCATATGAAAGCATGGATGAACCTGGAGGACATTATGTTGAGTGAAGCAAATCAGATGCAAAAGGACAAATACTGTATGACTGTGCTATTATGAAATAAACATATTGTGTAAACTCATGTAGTTAATAACTACAATATAGGTCACCAGAAAACAGAATGAAATTAGAGAATGGAAAGCTGAGGGTTAACATCTGTGCAGAACTGGTAAAAAGGTTGTTTACAAATCTTCGGAAATGAATAGAAATGGTGAAAGCACATCACAGTGTTTGTAATTAGCAGTGCTAATATATGGTATGACAGTGGTTGAAAGGGAAAGTCTAAGGTCCTGTATGTTACTAGAAGGAAAGCTTAAAAATGTTAACAGGGGACTCTGTAACATAGTGAAATATGTGAAATACAAATATGAGTAATACTGCATATATGACTTTTTACAAAATATAAATACAAATAAACTAGAGAGACAGAAACAGAATAGCAGCTATTTACAGAAAGGGAAGCATAGAGAGGTTAAGAGGTGATGAGTTTTTTTGGTTTGTTTTTTATTATTATTACTGGAATAATGAAAATGCTCTAATAATGATAGAAGTGATGAAGGCACAACTATGTGATTATAACAAATACCACTGACTGTACACTTTGGATGGACTGTACGCTTTATTAATATGTATCAATAAAATTGATTTGTTTTAAAAAAAATACAAAGCCAACATACAGAATGGGAGAAACCACGTATCTCAGAAGGGTTCAATTTGCAGAATTAATAAAGAAATCTTACAGCTCAACAACAAAAAGACAAAACAACCCAATCAGAAATTCATCAAAAGACTTGAGTAGACATTTCTCCAAAAAAAATACACAAGTGGCCAAAAAGCCCTTGAAAAAATGCTCAACATCATTAGCCATCAGGGAAATATAAATCGAAACCACAATGAGATACCAATTCACATCTACTAGAATGGATACTATTTTAAAAATGGAAAATAAGTGTTGGAGAGCCTGTGGATAAATAGGAACTCTTATTCATTGTTGGTGGGAATATAAAATGGTGCAGCCACTGTAGAAAACAGTTTGGCAGTTCCTCAGAAAGTACAGAATAACCATATGATATATAGCAATCCCAATTCTAGGTATATATTCAAAAGAACTGAAAGTAGGGACTCAAACAGTCACACACCATGTTCATAGCAACATCATTCACAAAAGCTAAAAGGTGAAAGCACCCCAAGCGTCCATCAACAAATGAATGAAAAAGCAAAACTGGTATATTCATACAATGGAAAAGGAACAAGGTTCTGATAAATGTGATAACATGGATGAATCTTGAAGACATCATGTTGAATAAAATAAGCCAGGCACAAAATGACAAATATTGTATGGTCTTATGGATATGAAATACTTAAAATAAGCAGAATCATAGAGTCAGGAAGTAGAAAACAGATTAGCAGGGGCTGGGGAGAGTTAGAGTGGGGAGTTCAGGTACAGAATTTCTGTTGGGCGTTATGGAAAAGCTGTGGTAATGGAGCGTGGTGATGGGAGCACAACACTAGGAATGTGACTAACACCTCTGAATTACACATCTGAATGTGTTAAAGGGGGAAATTTGAAGTTGTGCATGTTACTGAAATAAAATTTAAATAGAGAAATAAGAGAGTCCGAAATTATAAAGCAAGGTTACAAAAAACCTAGGTAATATTAATAATTCACAGCAAGAAAACAAAGGGTTACAGAAAAACCATGGTACAATCAATGCAAAAACATAAGACTGCTTAGAAAGTCGATTTTGATTAAAGCTTCACAAAATAAACTGAAGCAGTGTCAAAAACAAACAAAAACAACAAAACTACACACATCATATCATATGCTTGTTTGCCAGCGTAACAGAGGTCACAATCAACACCCACACTGCAGGCTAATCACCCAGGGTAAAACAGAGATTGCTAAGCACAGTTATGGTTTAGGAGGCATTATGAATAAACTGTAAGCAAAATCATACATTCTGTAAGAAAGTTATGGTATACCAGGTATCAACATAACAAGGCCAGAGAGATCTGTACAAGATTTAGTTCATTAACCACAATGTTTTAGTGATGATACACATCCTAATACAGAAGGAGTGACTCAAAATTCATAAATTAAAAAGAAAACACCACATATTACATGATTCCTTTCATATGAAATGTCCAGAATAGGAACATCTATAGAGAGCAAAAGCAGATTAGTGATTCCTTGAGGATGGAGGGGATTGGGGGGATAGGAGGATTGATAACTACAGTAGAGGGGATTTTTTTTTAGGTTTTGTGTGTGTGTGTGTGAGGTGATGACAATGTTCTAAAATTGTGCTGATGGTTTGCACATACATGTGACTATACTAGAAACCAATGAATTGTACACTTTAAATGGATGAAATAGACGGTATGTGAATTATCACAATAAAGCTATTAAAGAGTATGTGCAAACATTTAATATATTATAACAGTATAATCTCATGTTATTTTTGGCACATACACACAATTCCACACATTCTTAGGGATGAATGAAGAAGATATATAAAATCCTCATGGAATATTCTTTTTTTTTAGGTACTGGGGCTGGGGATTGAACCCGGGACCTCATGAGTGGGAAGCTGGCGCTCAACCACTGAGCTACATCGGCTCCCCTGAGTTGGTTTTTTCATTTGTTTTGCTTGCTGTTTGTTTGTTTTTTAGGAGGCACCAGGAACCAAACCCAGGACCTCTCATGTGGGAAGCAGGTGCTCAACTGCTTGAGCCACATCCACTCCCCTGGAATATTCTATTAACATAAAAAAGTTTATCCATCTAACTGATAATTTGAATATCCATGAGATTCAATATTACAGGTGTTAATATCTCAAAATAAAATACTCAAAGAGTTTATAAAATGTCAATGTAAGGTGTAATGAGCAATATTCCTAGCCTACTACTAATCTCACTCCATAAGTGATTTTTTTAAAAAAATGACACACCTACCTACAAATAAAACAAAAACTAAAAAAATGCAGATTCAAAGACTACTAAGTTTTCCATTAACACAAAAAGAAATTTGTAAACTGTTATAAATTTGATATGATAATAGAAAAATCCTATTATCCAGCATGATTAAAACAAAGGATGTTCTTTTTAACTATGAAGTTAGGTTTCTCTGAGCCTATACAAGCTGCAAGTTAAATGTGAATAATACTCATCCCACATGATTGTTATAAGCATTATAAATAGTATAACCATGTTTTGCACACTGCCAGGAGGTAAACTGGCACAAGCGCTATGGAAAGGAATTTGCCAGTACCTATCAATTATAATTGTTATACCCTATGACCCAGCACTTTGGGAAATACAGCCTACAAGTAAACTTCCAAACATACAAAATGACAAATGTATACTATTATTCACTACTGAATGGTGAAAGCAAAAAACTGAAAAGAACTCAAACACATATCAGTAGTAGACTAGTTAACTAATTTATCATTCATCTAACAGGAAACTATGCAGGTATAACAAAGAAATGAGGACTTTCACTACGTATTAACATGGAAAAGATTTCCAGGATATACAGGCACACCTCGGAGCTTTTGAAGGTTAGGTTCCAGACCACCGCAATAAAGCGAATATTGCAATAAAGTGAGTCAGTCACACCAATTTTCTGGTTTCTCAGTGCATATAAAAATTATGTTTACACTATACTGCAGTCCATTAAGTGTGCAATAGCATTATGTCTAAAAAAACAATGTACATACCTTAATTAAAATGTGACACAAAGTGAACACATGCCAATAGACCTATTCGACACAGGGTTGCCACAAACCTTCAATTTATTAAAAAAAAAAAGCATTATCTGCGAAAAGCAGTAAAGCAAAGCGCAATACAATGAAAAAAGCAAGACACAGAACTGTGTAAAATTTGCAATCTTTTGTGTAAATGAAGAAAGAATATATATCTGTATTTCCTTTTATATGCATAATGATACTCTGGAAGGACCAGTAAGAAACTCCCAACAAATGGTGGGAATAAGCAGGTGGTACACTGGGAAAAAATAAAAGCCCTGATTTAGAGTGTTTGCCAATTTCTATGATTAAATACTCCCACTGTGGCTGACTTCAACCTACAAATGTGATACCACTGAAAGCAGAGCTGGTGAGAGGCACAGAATCGGCTTTCCCAAGCTGGCTCTAGCACACAACTAACTAGGACAGGGGATGAGTGGGAAGGAAACTTTTCAAAGTATACCTTTTATATATACATGCATACATCACATACAGGTATGTGTGTGTGTGTGTATATAAAGTTTTATTTTCAAACTACATGGATATTACCTATTCATAAAAAGTCAACAAAAAAGAAAGAAAAGATACTGTTTATAAATAGCTATATAAAGTCCCTGGTACATGGGAGACACGCAATTAAAAGTAGCTTTTTTGGGGGGAGGAGATTGTAGTGCTGGGGAAAGCAGCAGAAAGAAAAGAGCTTGGTTTTTGGAGTCAGATAGATATGGATTCAAACGAGGCTCTGCTAGCTGTGTGAGCCTGACCCATCTCTCTTATCCTTTTTCCTAATCTGAAAATGGAGATAGTAACAGCACCTGCCCCACATTAGTGTGTCACTTTTAAACTTTATTTAATTTAGTCAAAAACAAAACAAAACAAAACAAGGCCAAACTCCCAAGGCTTAACAATTTTTTAACAATGAATAAAAAATAGTTATGTGCCATATAATGGAAAGAGCCCTGGACTTGGTTATATAAATCAAACTACTCAGGCCCCTGTGGGCCTTGGTTCCACTGCATGTACAATGAAGGATTTGAAGTACAGGATGTCTAAGATCCTTCCAGCTCAAATATTCTGCAGTCTATTTCACTTGTTTCTTAAAATTATTCCCAATAACTAGAGAAAGGTATGACATGAATAACCAAAGCTAAAACATTAAATGTTCTTAAACAGACAAGATTATATATCATTTATACAAAATGTCAATTCTTTTATATCATCTTGAACATTGGTCTGTTACTTAGTTGCCTTCTGCTTGGGGGTTCCCCACTCTATTTAAAAACAGTGAGTGTCATATAATGTACCTTCACCTTCAGAAAGTAGAGAGAAGTAGCAATTTTCTTTTGATCAGCATACCTACCATTATCAAATGCACACCTGTTCCTTTAATGCAGAGGTGCAGTAAGGGAGAACTATACTAATTTGTGCGTATTTCTATTCATATGCAACAGACAGGCTTCAAGCTTCTTTCACAGTACCTCCTGAAAGAGGCAAATCAGAACATATGCTTCTTCAAAAAGTCAGGATAGAGGGGAATGCATGGAATCCTTAATATTATTTTTTCAAGTAATCAAAGTATGAAGAACATTCTGGAGTGATATATAAGCGCAAAGCCAAGCCAATAACAGTCTACTCAAGTGAATTACCTCAAAAGAATGAAAGAAAGTTTAGCTATGTTTACATGTTATAATATAAATCCCAAACATTTAAGACCAAAAACTGTAACAAACACATTTTTCTTTAAAAGTGTTCCATTTAAAACACATCTTGGATGGGATTATTTCCATTGAATGGGATTATTTCCATTAACAAAAATTTTACTCATATAATAATTCAAATGGTGTATTCAAATATTTCACTCAAGCCATTTATTGTTCATATTCATCAGTGAAGAACCTAGTAAACTGAAGTGTTCTACTCAACTAAACAGCAGCAAAGAATATAAGCTCCACAAAGTCAATACCCTTAGACAAATAATGTTTAAAAGCATAAACCTGATGGATTAAGCATGAGTTTATTTCTGCTCCCTCCCAAAATTCCACTAAAAACATAGTAGAGGAATTTAATGTAAAAAAGCAAAAACAAATAAAAATGCATGAACCCACAGAGACGAAGGGAATGGAGAGGAGACAACAGCAAATGCGAGAGGTCAACAAAAATGCCTGACGCAAAGTGGATGGAGAAGTGGTGATGACTAGCGGAAATCAAAGTGCCTACAACGGAAAAAGGCAAGAGGCCATGCCCTGCAGAACCCAGGGCAGGCGCATGGCACGGGTAGGAGAAATAGAAAAGAGGTAAATCCTCTTCAACAACAAAAACAAACACATAAAGTTTAAACCCAGAACTCAATAAAGAGCAGTAGAAACTTGTTGTTTAGAAATATAGAAGTAAATACCAGAACAGCTCAGGAGCTGAAAATTTGCTTCTGGAGGGGTGGGAAAAGACAGGACTGGACGTCTTTTTCTTTATAAGGCTTTAGCATTACCTTGTGTTTTAAAACTACATGCAAATACTACACTGATTTTTTTAAAAAATCTTAAAAATAAAAACCAGTATTACAACACTCAGATAGTTTTTCAAAATGGACAGAGCTCAAAACCTAACCGTACCTCCTGTAAATTTTGGTCCTCTTGAGTCCAAGAATTTAAAACATGTGCTCCAGAGTCACTCACAATGAAATTCACCTAATAGATTTCAAAGAAACAATCAGTATTCAGCTCCAGTCTGACTGAATCACCATCCTACTTTAAAATAACATGCAATTTCTAACACAGTTCATTGACTGAGTCATCCCTTCATTTCACAGTTCCAACGCCCAGCACATGCCAGGTGCTATTCTCAGCACTGGGGGGATGGAGATGCAGTTATAAAACACACTTCTGTTACCCACAACGAGACAGGGATAGATGGTATGGCACAAGGTAGAGGGCAGCACAGGGGGAATACACAAGACAATTTCAGAGCGTAAAAAGGCTATAAAAAGAAGTTATTAGCTACTTTAGATTAGGTAGTCAGAGAAGGGCTCTATAGAAGGGGCAACTGAGGAGAACTCCAAAATGACCAAAAGAAGCCAGGCATGAAAAAAGCTAGGAGAGAATTTCATGGAAAAAGCAAACTGCAAATGCAGAGGCAGAAAGGTCAGGGAGGGCAGAGGGGCAGGAGATAAACAAGGAGAAACAGGCAGTAGCCATATCACATAGGACACTGAAAGCCAAAACAATGGATTTGGACTTTATTCTAAGTTTTAAAATGAAATGCAAATAAAAAAATACTATTGGTTGGATAAGATGATAAAGACAGTAAGGAACATATTAAAATACATCAAATGATGATTATGTTCCCTATTGTGAGAAGTGTGAGATTTCTTTGTTTCCCCTGGATCTAATTCATGGTCTTTTTTCCTAATATCCATGAAATACCAATTTTCCTCGCCCAAGGAATGTTTGATAATTGGCCTTCTCTCCTGAGGCTTACCTGACAGGAACTTATTTTACTCAGCCACTTTCCTTACATTATCTCTTTATTTAAAATTATTTAAATCTTATAACAATCATAGGAAGTAGCTGTTATGCTTAAATAGGAGGAAACTGAGGCTTGACAAGATTAAGTAGTTTGATCAAGGTCACATCACTGGTAGCTAATGAAGCCAGGATTTGAACCAAAGCTTGTTCTTTAAATCACTATATTATCCCCTCTTCCATTATATATTTTTTCCCTCAACAAAATGTATAAAAAATTTAGTTACAGAGGAACTAAAAACAACTTATATTTTAGTTTGGAAGACACATGAACGTGTAACATTAGACATTCTATGCCCAGCCTTCCTACTCCTGCCCTACCTCGGCCAGTCTAAGACTTGGCTAGGGCCTAGCCAAGGGTGCTCCAGATGAGACAGAAATCACGTCCCCTACTTGTGGCTAACCAAATCACTAACTGAAGCTAAAACTTTTGAGATCCTGAAACCTGAAGATAACGTTAACATTATCTTCATTTCTCATCTTCAATTTTTCTTATTGATAGAAACAATTCCCACTTAGCATTCTTAGGCACATTTCTTTCTAATATGAGCAAATCCTGCAGCAATTTAGTACACATTCATTAAAACTGCAAGCAGCCAGTCTGACTGGGCTAAAATTCTGGCTCTGCCTCAACTTAGCCATGTGGCCCAAGGAAAGATTCTTATTTTCTTTTTGCCTCAGGTTCTGCATCTTTGGCATGGAAGTAATAAACAAGTCTGATATTCGGCTGGTACATTCCAGTACCATCTGACAAACTGTTACAGTCTACATCCTTTCTGCTTGGGCAGGTGTCAGTTCTCAACAGTCAGTACCAGTTCCACACCAGTTGTTATATACCTTGAATATTGCCCCAGCAACCATAGTACTGCCATCAGAGGATTGTTGTTAGAATTAAAAGTTAATGAATTTGAAGCACTTCAGAACATGCTTGGCACAAGTGCTCAGTAAGTGTTGGTTATTATTACTATTATTGGGCACAATAGCCATAATATATTAATCCCAAATATTAATATATTAATATAATATATTAATCCCAAATATTAATATATTAATATAATAGCCATAATATATTAATATATTAATATAATAGCCATAATATATTAATATATTAATATATTAAAATATATATTTTTTAAAGATAATCAACAGTTGTAAGCCAAATCTATAACAATTTCCCATATAAAAATCATATTTAGGTAGTTAAGTACATCCCCAAATCATGATTTTGCTTATATATCAAGACTTAACACTCACCAACTTTTTGAAAGGAAATATATCATACATTATTCTACAATATTCCATGGAAGATTCTACTGAGCAAGTCCACAACGATTTAGATATGGGAGCCAAAGGGATGATTCCTTGGGTCCTATTCTTCACCAGCATATCAAACTCGACATGCTGTCTGCATGATTCTGCCATGTAAGGGCAGTGATCTACAACGAATACTGTTTTATGAGATTCAGAAAAAATCTTCATTTTGTTTTAACCTGCAAAGGGAAAAATATATATTAGCCCAATGTCTTATATGTAACATTTATCCAAATTATTTCTTATTAATGTGTCTTTCCTCAAGAAGATGTGGTAGGGAACTTGAATAATCAGTGTTCAAAGAAATTTATCCAACAAAGGACAAGATTTAATGGGATCATGACTAGAAAGAAACTGTATTAAGGGATAAGCTACAGCATTTTAAGCTGTCACTCTACCAGACACAGGCAAAATTAAAGTTCGTATATATTTTCCTTTCCGAATGAACTTAAAATGGTCAGAAGACATTTTTACAAATAATTATATTTGACTCCCTTACAAAATACTCAACGTAGTAAACGACAGAGACACTCCTGATGTTCCTTGCTAATCGGCTCCAATCAGATATAAACCCCCAAACATAAAACAAGGCAGCATTTTGGGGGGTCCCTCCCAAAAAACGTCTCAAGACTTCTGAAGCAGAGAGAATTAACAGGAAAGAGGAGTGACAGTAAAAGAAAAGGTAGATCCCAAACAAGATAAACATCTCCTAAGGTAACTGCGTATCGCGTCTTCCCAGAGGATACGGATCCCAAATTCACACCCTACCCTTACCTTCAGAAACACCAGTTAGTTTCCACGTAGAAGAGAAAACTTAGTTGCTACCATCATATTGGTGGGGAGGAGGAACCGTAAAACTTTTTCTTATACAGAGCCTATGCTACTCCCTTGCTTCGCTAATAAAATCTTACACTGAATCAACAATCCACGTTCGAAAGGCACATGGTAAACAGAGAAGTGTTCATCAAGAAGAACTGACTTTTTACGATCCAGCTGTTTTCATCTCCAGCTTTCAAACGCATTTCCCCTTCCCTTGAAAGCCCTCCTAGACACACTGTGCTAGCGGGTGGGAGGTGCGAAGTCCAAGGTGAGTGGATGGGGAAGAGCTGGGATCGAGGCTCGCTTACTTTCGTGTCTGGTCCTGCAGTGGAAGCGAACAGAGGCTAGGGGCCACAGGCTCTCTGCAGAAGGCTGCTGGCCGGGTGGGGGCGGTCAGCGCACAGTCAAGAGTGTCTGTACCCGAGACACGGGGCTACCCTTTCCCCGCTCATCTCCGAGCACACCGTTCTTTCCAGGCTTCCCAAACGCAGGAGCGCGCGCCTGCGCGTGGGCACAACCACGCACACACTGGGGCTCGCGCGTGCGCAGGAGGCTGCTCGCCAGCCCGGCCGAGCTCCCCTTCCCCCGGTGGGCCAGACGCCCAGGTCTCTAACCAAACAGGAAGAGGGCGGAGCCAAGGAGATAAAAACGCCTCCGACCCTCAAGAACTTCTCCTCGCGAGTTTTTCCAGTCAGTGACCCGAGAGCCTCCCCAACAGAGAAGTACCAACCACGGCACCGGCTAAACCAGCCACAGCCCCCGGAGCGCAAGGCCCTCCCATCCACTCTCCCCGTCTCGGTTTCCCTACCCAGGCCCGTTTCCCCTGAAAAATCTCGCGAGACTTCGCGAGAGAAGGCGCTAAAGCCTCGGAGTGGGCGATTAGGGAGGGATGTAGGCGGGGCCCGCCTCTACCCCTCGCGCACATCAGCCAGAGGCCGCAAAGAAATCGCTGGGCGCTGACCCCACCCGGGCGCGAGGCAGGAAATCTCGCGAGGCTTGGGTGCTCCCGGAGCGTTTGGGGGAGGCGGTCGGCGGAGGTTTCCTCGGCGAGTGATGGCGTTGAGGCGAGTCCCGGCTGGTTCCCGCCGCGGGCTCTGTCCGCCTCTGTGTCTGCTTGCTGAAGGAGCCGGACGGGCGCGCCGAGTCTCTTCCCTTGGGGCCTTAGGTTCCGGTTGGCGTAGGCTCTGAGTCCCTCATCGCCACAGCTGACGGTGCAAGGGATTGAAACCGGAGGAAGTGGAATAAATTCAGGGACGGGAACGTGTTGAGGCGAGCCGGGAGCCTCCTGGCCCGGGGCCGCCCCGGGGCTCTGCACCGCCGGCCGCCCGGCCTCAGCGTCCCCTCAGCACTCGCCGCTCGCGGGAGCCGGCGAACTTCCGCCCTCCGTCCTCGGCGCTGAGCTCCTCTTGCAAGAACTGAGGTGCGTAGAGTGTTGAGCGGAAAGCCTCGGTCCTGGCCCGTCAACAGCCATCCTGCACGTTTTCTCTTGCCTAACCTGCCAAGAGCTCACCATTTTGGTGGAAGGGGAAAGAACAGATGGACCCTGAAATGTGTATATGTTTATATCACTCCTTTTGCTTAACCTCTGTGAACAATCTTAGTGGTGGCAGACTCAGGCCCTAATTAATTAAGCATATCATCCAGAACCTTTTACAAACTGTCCCAGTCCATCTTACCTTTTGTAGTTTCTTCTTGCTTCTACAAATACCTTTAGTAGCCAGCCATCCCAGACCACTGGTGGTTCCCCCAAACATGCCATGCGCTCTCACAACTCTACCTTTGCAGGGGCTGTGCCATCTGTCTAGAATGCTGGCGATTCCTTCTCTGGTTTACCTTTCAACTCCGAATTCATAGATCAGTGTCTTCTCAGACACCCCCAGATGATATTGATGACAATACTGTGCTCCCGAAACACAGTTCTCTGGTATTTATTAGGTTGGATTATTCTTGTATCTGTCTCTCCTGCCGATTTGAGCTTGAGGCTAGAATCATGTCTCATTCATCTTTAACAAAACCTAGTCTAATGCTTGGCACATACCAGACCTTATTTATATATGCCTGTGTACACATATTTATAATGTAATAGTTCTAAAGATTTCACCGTAGGAGTGCACCTAAAATCAGAATTTCAGAACCAGAAGGAACCTTGGGTATTAATCTGAAGGCCCCTGACCTTTTTTGAATATGAGGAATCCTGCACCCCAAAACACAAGAAATGTGCTTTCAGTGTTTACTGATGGAGAGTATGTGTAACAGCAAAAAACTACTATGCCTTTAAATGATTTTGTATTTTATTATACTACTATAAATTTGAAAAATAGTGGGCTATATGTGTGAAGAAATGTTTTAGATTACAGTGATTGGTGTGTGCCTTCATGTACCTCATCAGAAATAACTGGTTTAGGATGGGTTAATTCCTTCTTGAAATGCCATACTTGTTTTAAATACATATATGCAACTTATATTTAGGTACAATTCTAAGGAAGCCCATTTAATTTAAAAAGAGAAATCTCTAGTGTTCTTACAAATTATTTTCCTTTAAAAATTCCTCTTCATAAAACTCCAGACATTGTTTATTCCATTTCCAAGGAGAGTGAACGTTTCCTATTGTTTCATATACATATACAGTGATATATAAAGGGCTTATTCTTATATGTAATTTGATGTATATTCTTGCTCTCTTTCGATTATAAATTCCCATGAAAGCCAGAACTATGCCTTTTTATTTTTCTGTTTCCATATTTGTCAGTTAATATTCTCTGCTAATTAACATTAGAGGCATCTGCCTGAACAACCCAGTAAAAATTTTCAAACTAAACTATATTGTTGGCATTTAAAGACAAATCTATGGTATATCAGTAGACACTTTTTGTGTAGGTCCAGCTGTAGGATAGTGGATTTGGATAAAGGAAAAAGTAGAGTGACTTGAATTTCTTTACATTTTTCTTACCCCAAGTTGAAAACTAAGCAGCTGGCAGTTGTTGTCTTGGGTGGGTAGTGGTTTGTCTTTTATCAGCAGTAGAATGTTCTGAACCCTCTGCCAGGAGTCTGACTATCTTTAGGTTGTAAAGTGGGCGAGAATGTGACTAATGCAGCAAAAGTAGCAAACTTTGCTTTTTAAAACCTTACCTGTAATTTGAGCCTAGCTATAAAAAATAATGTAGGTAAGTGCATGGTAACTAGTTTAAACAGGTACAATAAATATAGGTAAAATAATTGAGTACTCCTTTTTAATATGGAGTCAATTTTTTTAAAACTGAAACTTGTTTGAGTGTTTGGTAAGGCCCTGCTTCCACTCTACTTATCCCTTCCCCAGGCCAGAAGGAGTGGTTTTCCAAAAAGGTGGCAAAATAAATTCATATAAAATACTTTGAAATTTTCCATAGTATGAAATACAGGATATGAGCACCATGCAGATTCTTAGAAACCCTGTGTCACTGTATGTATGTATGTATGTATTTAATCAGAGAAGTAGTGAGCGTAAAAAACATGCGTAACATGCGGAATTCCCATGCATCACCCCTCCACCAACACCTTGCATTGTTGTGGAACATTTGTTAAGAGATTATGAAAGAATGAGAAGTAAATAATGCATTTACAGTAATATCATTGAATGTGAATGGATTAAACTCCCCAATCAAAAGATAAAGACAGAAGATCACAAAGGAAATAGAGAACTTGAACAATATGAGAAACGAGCTTGACCTAACAGACATGTACAGAACGTTGCATCCCAAATCAGGTTGTATATTCTTCTGTCTAGTTGTTCTATCTAATCATGCGAGTGGTGTGCTGAAGTCTCCAACTATTATTGTAGAGATGTCTATTTCTCCCTTCAGTTTTGCCAGAGTTTGCCTTATGTATTTTGGGGTTCCCTGGTTAGGTGCATAAACATTTATGACTGTTATTTCTTCCTCGTGGATTGTCCCTTTCATTAATATATTATGGCCTTCTGTATCATAACTTTTTTTGCATTTAAACTCTGTTTTTTCTGATATTAGTATAGCTACCCCTGCTCTTCTTTGGTTATTCTTTTGGTTATTCTTTGCATGGAGTATTTTTTCCCAACCTTTCACTTTCAGCTGATTTGTATTTCTAGGTCTCAGGTAAGTCTCTTGTAGGTAGCATATTGGATGGCTTGTTTTTTTAATCCATTCTGTCAGCCTGTATCTTTTGATTGGGGAGTTTAATCCATTCACATGCAATGATACTACTATAAATGCATTATTTACTTCCTCCATTTTATTCTTTGGTTTTCATATGTCTTATCTTATTTTTGTCTGTCTTTTTATTCTTTAGATTAGATTATCCTTTCTTTTATTCTTGCCTTCTACACTCTCCTCCAAGCCTCTCTCTCCTGTCTTTTTCTTTCAGGTTATAAGACTCCCTTTAATAATTCCTGCAAAGGCAGATTTTTTTTATTTTTTATTTATTTATTTATTTATTATGAACTGTCCTAGTTTCTGTTTGTGAATATTTTTAAATCACCTTCATATTTGAAGGACAGTTTTGCTGGATAAAGAATTCTTGGCTGGCAAGTATTCTCTTTCAGTATTCTAATTGTTATCATACCACTGTCTTCTCACCTCCATGGTTTCTGATAAGAAATCATATTAAGTCTTACTAGGCATCCCTTGTATGTGATGGTTTGCTTCGCCCTTGGTTTCCTCAGAATTTTCTCTTTATCTTTGACATTTGACATTCTGAACAGTGTGTGTATTGAAGTAGGTCTATTCGGATTTTTTCTGATTGGGGTATGCTGTGCTTCTTGGACATGTAAGTTCATTTCTTTCATGAGTGTTGGGAAATTTTCATCCCTTATTTCCTAAAAGACTCTATCTGCCCCTTTTCCCTTCTCTTCTCCCTCTGGAACTCCCATGATACATATGTTGTTGAGTTTTGTGTTATCATTCAACTCTCTGAGCCCCTGCCCAATTTTTTCCATTATTTTCTCTCTCTGTTCTTTTTTGCGCTTCAATTTCAGCTGTTCGTCTTCTCTGTCATCTATTCTTTCTTCTATCATTTCGAGTCTGCTATTGTATGCCCTAAATGTGTTTATCTCACCCATCGTGTCTTTCATTCCTCTGAGCTCAGTTACTTTTCTTTTTTTTTTCCTCCCTCCTCCCCCTCCCCACTGTTTTGTTGTCTGTGTCCTTTGCTGTGTGATCTTCTGTGACTGTTTTCTTCTTTTTGCTTTTCTTCTTGTTTTTCTCTTCTAGGCTTCACCAGGATTCAATCCTGGGGACCTCCGATGTGGGAGAGAGGTACCCTGTCGCCATCACCACCTCAGTTCCTGGTTTCTGTCACGTCTCGCCTTGACTCTCCCCTGCATCTCTCTTTTGTTACATCATCATGTTGCTGCATCGCTCACCGCACAGGCCTGGCTCGCTGCACGGGCCTGGCTCAGGGCACGCCTTTACCAGGAGGCCCTTGGGATCGAACCCAAGTCCTCTCATATGGTAGACAGAAGCCCAGTTGCTTGAGCCACATCTGCTTCCCTCAGTTACTTTTCTGTTCATGTTTTCAAATTCTTTTTTGTGCTAAACTCAGTGTCTTGATGTCCTTTATCTCTTTAGCCATATTGTCTTAGAACTCATTAATTTGATTTTGGAAATTTTTGTGAATCTTGTTGATTAGTTGTTTCAAGTCCTGTATCTCATCTGGGTCTTTTTTTTTTTTTTTTTTTTTTTTTTTACAAAACATTATATATTTAGTACAAATAATGAAAAATGACTTCATGGTATTCATTTGAGAAAAGTTATTTTTACATACTTTGAAATCCTGTTAAAACCAAGTATATTTAAAGGTGTTATTTATAGGTTAAAAGCAAACCACTGATGAATTATAATCAGTTTTAACAGACTTCATGCAGTTATCTCAGAAAACTTATGCTTTGACACATGATTACATATTAAAATCATTTCTTAAAATAAATTATTTTGTATTTTGTATTTGGTGCTGGCAGAGCTCTTGAGAAAGTGTCCTACAAACCCAAGGTTATAGAAATTTTTAAGTGATAATCTAAAAATATTATACAAAATTTGTAAACAAAGGAATGTTTTAGAGTTGCAGGGCATTATAATATTCATAATTTGGATTAGGACAAAAAGTCATGTTATTTTTTTAAATTGTTAGCATAATTGTAATCAAAATTGTGTTTTTAGTCAACAGCAAAAGGTGCCGGATGCAGCACTGCACTTCACAGGACCTAATGAATAACTTCAGATGTGCTGTGTATCTGCTTAGGGACTTGGCTAACCTTATGACAGCACAAACTCACCACACTTACAGATAGACATACAGAAAAGCTAGCTCTCAGATTTTATGACAAGTCTCACTTAGGAGATGCTTTAGCATTAAAATGTCTGTACTCCTCTTTTGTTTACCCTGTCAGAGACGAAAACTGCTTTTAAAAGAGATTACAAACAATATAAATGATAGTAAAGCACTATAAAAATGAGGTATGATATTTTTGGCACAAAGCACTTTTAAAATCCAAGATCATTTTGCAAAATATATATCTGGAATTGCTCATTTGAAAATAAAAACTTTCAACATATGCACAATGTATAAACAACTTTATGAATGTATTCATTAGAATCTAAGTTTCCTTAAATACTGCACATACCTTCAGTTTACTTCAGAACCAGATATCTGCATGCATACCTCTATACTTTATTAAACAGGTATTGCACAAGTAACCTTGCCAAAGTAGTCTAATCTAAGTAGTAGACTAATGCAGCCTGGCAAGATTTAAGGTTTATCTTTCAATATTATCTTTTTTTTGGTAAGTATTCAGATTCAGTACTATTTTTCAGAAAAGCTAGATGGTCAATTTCAAAAAAAGAATGCTTCCTATCTTTCCTTGATCCATAATATTAAGATCTGTACCTATATATTTAGGAGTTTCATTTATTTTTTCCAACATTTTAAAATTCAGCAAAACCTGTTTTTGACATTTCATCTAGCATTCCTTCAAAAATAGAGAAGCTTCATCTAATGTAAAAAATTAAAATGAGTCCATAGGGCAGTAATTTTTCCACCAGAGGTCTCACTCTACATTGTGAAAAACATTGCCAGAGCAATATTTAGGTCTGTCAGCTTTCAGAGAGCCATTAAGTACAAAGTCTGCTAAAAGATTTGGAACATACCATAACAGCCTTTTTTTTTTTTTTTTTTT
>JAQZBX010056114.1:0-18259 GCA_029593785.1 Cabassous unicinctus
TGTTGGGGACCTTCACAGTAGCACTCACATTATGCACCTTGTCAGCACCACCGGTGACCCGCAGGTCGGCACCGGTGGCTTATCCGCACTACCGGTGACCCGCAGGTCGGCACCGGTGAGATGTAACATGGCCGTTAGGAATGTAACAAAGAAAAGCTTTAGCTACAGTTAGCCTTCTTCTAGGAAGTTAGAGAGTTTTCTGCCATCTATCCCAGCAACAGCAGCCACCAATCAGGGATTCCTGCCACCTAACCTAGTAACAGCATTAGCCAATTCTAGACCGTCACCCACCCTCAGATCCACCAATCCTCACCCTCCTCCCTTAGATTATATATACCCTGCCTCTTCAATAAACTTTTGCAGCTTGATCAGAATCCTGTCTTGCTGTCATTCTTCGTGTCTCTTGTCCCCTATTCCCACTCCCTCTTTCAGGTTCCGGTTTCAACGGACCCGCGGGCCGGGTCAGTATATAAGTCCTTTACATCTTTAGTTAAATTTATTCCTAGGTATTTGATTCTTTTAGTTACTATTGTAAATGGTATTTTTTTCTTAATTTCCTACTCAGATTGCTTGTTATGTGTATACAGAAATGCTACTGATTTTTGAGCATTGATCTTGTATCCTGCAACATTACTGAAGTCATTTATAAGTTCTAGAAGCTTTGTTGTAGATTTTTCAGGGTCTTCTATGTATAAGATCATGTCATCTGCAAATAATGAAATTTTCACTTCTTCCTTTCCAATCTGGATGCCTTTTATGTCTTGTTCTTGTCTCAGTGCTCGGGCAAGTACTTCTGTTAAATAGGAGTGGTGATAGAGGGCATCCTTGTCTTGTTCCCGAACTCAGAGGGAAGGCTTTTAGGATTTCACCATTGAAAATGATGTTTGCTTTCAGTTTTTCATATATACCCTTTATCATATTCAGAAAGTTCCCTTCTATTACTATCTTTTGTAGTATTTTTATCAGGAAAGAGTGCTGTATTTTGTTGAATGCTTTTTCTGCATCTATAGAGATGATCATGTGATTTTTTTCTTTCAATCTGTTTATGTGGTGTATTACATTGATTGATTTTCTTATATTGAACCATCCTTGCATACCTGGGATGAAACCCACTTGGTCATGGTGTATAATCCTTTTGATATGTTGTTGAATGCGATTTGCAAGTATTTTGTTGAGGATGTTAGCATCTAGGTTCATTAGAGAAATTGGTCTGTAATTTTCCTTTCTTGTGATATCTTTGTTTGGTTTTGGGATTAAGGTAATGTAAGCATCATAGAATGAGTTAGGCAAAATTCCTTCTACTTCTACTTTTTGGAAGAGCTTAAGCAGAATTGGTGTTAGCTCTTTCCGGAATGTTTGGTAGAATTCAACTGTGAAGCCATCTGGTCCTGGGCTCTTATTAGTTGGGAGGTTTTTGATGACTGAGTCTATTTCTTTACTGGTAATTGGACTGTTGAGTTCCTCAATTTCTTCTTTCATCAATGTAGGCTGTTTGTGAGTTTCTAGAAACTTGTCCATTTCCTCTAAATTATCATTCTTGTTGGCATATAATTTTTCAAAGTATCCTCTTATGATACTCTTTATTTCGGTGGGGTCAGTGGTGATATCCCCTTGCTCATTCCTTATTTTGTGTATTTGAATCTATTCTCTCTTTTTCTTTGTTAGTCTGGCTAAAGGTTTGTCAATTTTATTGATATTCTCGAAGAACCAACTTTTGGTTTTGTTTATTGTTTCTAGTGCTTTCATATTCTCTATTTCATTTAGTTCTGCTTGAATCTTTGTTATTTCCTTTTTTCTACTTCCTTTTGGTTTAGTTTGTTGTTGTTTTTCCAATTCCTCCAAGTGTGCAGTTAGTTTTTCAATTTTAGCTCTTTCTTCTTTTTTAATATATGAGTTTATGGCTATGAACTTCCCTCTCAGGACTGCTTTTGCTGCATCCCATAGGTTTTAATATGTTGGGTTGTCATTTTCATTAGCTTCAAGGCGTCATCGGGCTGCATGTAAATGTGGTTAATTCTGCAGATTCGCCTCTCCCCTCAGCCTGGCGCTACTTCAAGCTGGCTTATCTGCTCCCCAAAGTTATGAGGGGGTCCAGGCAGCCAGATCGACAGCTAAAATATCCCCTCTCTGCTTTCTGTCAGAACTCTCCCTCTCTTGGAGATTGCCCCTCTTCCCAGCTCCGCGGCCCGGGGCTAATCCCTGGGCTGCTAGGCTAGTCAACTCCCCAGAAGATTAACCCCTCCCCTCCTCCAGGTGCCGATTCACTGTAGCTATTTTGTTTGTCTAAGTTGAGGGGGGCTTCAGGAAGCCAAATCCCCAGACAATAAAGCTCTCTCACCAGAGCTTCCCCCTCAGAAAATGCCCCCTCCCACCGGGTCAGGTCACCCAGTTACCGGAGTGACGGGAGTCGCGCTTCCAGCTGGCTTTTTTCTTTTTCCCCCATAAGGGTGGAGGTCAGCTGACTGTGTTAACCACCACAGGCAGCCTTAAAACTCATGAATCTCTATGGTTCATTCCACACCGTCGATCTGTCCTGATAGATGCCCCAAGCTTCTTACTCCACACACCCACAGCACAGACCCCCGTGCCACACCCCGTCCACTCTCTGCCGTGATCTGGGAGCTGTCCACAGTCACCCTCCTAAGCTGACGCCATCTTTCTCCCCCTAAGCTAAGTTTCAATTTCAAGAGTATTGGTTCATAAGCATAGTCATCAATATCAATGGCCCGTCAATGGACTTTCCTCCTTCATTAGTTATTGCCCATGTACTCGGGGGATTCTTGCTACTCCATTAGAGAATATGGCAGAGCTCCTCAGGATAGGAATTTAATATTCTTTCAGTTATTGTGTGAATCTCCAGCCACAGTGACATTCTGCTATGGACATTAGACCACAATAATATGCCTTATATGTATGCTCATATATCCTCCATCACTGACACCCCAGACCTATGATCCACCCCTGCCATATCTGTAATGCTTCTGTGATGCAAATCTTCTTGAAAATTGAAGCCTATAAAATAGCCAAACACAATTAATAAGAAAATGAAATAATAATGATAGTTTTAAAAATAAGAAATAAAATACAAAAATTTTTTAAAAAATTAAAAATAAAAAATCTGGGATAATGAAAATAATGAAAAAATATTTACTTTTTTTATATTTTGGATTTCATCACTATAAGATCTGTTGTCCTGTATGTACAGTGATTTTTCTTCCATTTATAACCTCAGTGTCTCACTTTTTTCATTTTGTCTACAAAGAAGTTTTAGTTTACAGAAAAGTCATGTACAGAATAGAGGATACTACCATATACCCAACATCCTCCCACTTTTTTCCCTTCCCCTAATAAAAACATTTTATATGTGGGTGGAACATTTGTTACAACTGATGTACAAAAATTGAAACATAGCTACCCACCATGGCAAATGGTTTACATTATAGCTTACATTTTGGACCTTGCACATTTATAAATTGTGTTGCGATTTAACATTGCCAGTATCCATCTTTTCAAGATCATGGAGAACACATCCATTGCCCCACAAATGTCCCCTGTTCCATCTATTCTATTCCTCCTTCCCCCACCCCTTGTGACCCACAGCAACCATCAAGCATCACTTCTTGAAGGACAAGATTCATAATTACTTGCAACAACAATGAGGTCTTGACACACTCACCTGTTAGACATTGCCCATGCTCTCAAGAGACTCCCACCCCTCTATTTGAGAACATAATGGTCCTTCCCAAGATGGGAGTCCACCAACTTCCCACTCATTATCTGGGTCTCCACCCACTGATGTAACACACTATGACAAGATGAACACTCATACTCCCTAGAAGCCTGACCAGGTGCAAACTGTCCTAAAGGTCCTCCACATCCAACACCCTAAACCAGTTACCCTCCCTTGCCATATTTCCAAAAAAGCATTCTAGCATTGTAGTTTCAATCGTATACCCACCAATCCCCAGTGTTCACCTGCTCCCTCCCCCATTACTCCTCCCAGTTCCATGGGCAGTCCAACCCACCCTCACCAACTTATCCCTGACAAACCTGCTCCACTCAATTCAATAGTATAACTGCAGCACTGTCATGCCCCTCCATTGCCAGCTACACACTTCCACCTTATAGATTTTGCCCATATGGATATTGCCTCACAACCTTCTTCTCCCTTTCTATTTTTCTGTAAACCTATCTTCTAGACTCTAACTCTGTGAGTCTGCTCAATTTGCTTAATTTGAATCTGTGAGGTCATGTAAAATTTGCCCTTCAGTGCCTGGTTTTCTTTAGTCAACATAAGGTCCCCAAGATTCATCCCTGTTATCCCATCTGTTAACACTGTATTCCTTCTTACAACTGAGTAGTATAACATTGTATGTATATATCACAACTTGTTTATCCATTCATTTGTTGAAGGACATTGGGCTGATTCCAACTTTGGAAAAGTGAATAATGCCACTATGAATATTGGTGTTCATATATCTGCTTGAATCCCTGCTATCAATTCTTCTGGGTATACACCCAGCAGTGGAATTGCTGGATCATATGGCAGTTCTATAGTTGGCTTTCTAAGGAACCTCCAAACTGTCCTCCACAATGGCTGCATCATTCTACATTCCCATCAGCAGTGGATGAGGGTTCTCATTCCTCCACATTCTTTCCAACACTTGTCCTCTGATTTTTTAATAGCCACCAGTCTGAGTGTAAGATGACATCTCATTGTAGTTTTGATTTGCATTTCCCTAATAGCTAGTGATGTTGAGCATATTTTTCATGTGCTTTCTAGCCATTTGTATTTCTTCTTTAGAGCAGTGTCTATGCAAATTACTTGACCATTTTTTAAATGGTTCTTTTGTCTTATTATTTTTGAGGTATAGGATTTCTTTATATATGCTAGACATTAGGCTCCTGACAGATACATGGTTACCAAATATTTTCTCACACTGTGTAGGTTGCCTTTACTGTTTCTTGACAAACTCCTTTGAGATGCAAAAGTTTTTAATTTTGAGGAGGTCCCATTTATCTATTTTTTCTTTCATTGCTCATGCTTTGGATGTAAAGTTCATGAAACCATTTCTTAATACTAGTTCCTGTAGATGCTTCCCTACATTGTGTTATGTAGTTTTCTGTGTAAGTCATTTACATCTTTACTTAAATTTATTCCTAGATATTTAATTCTTTTAGTTGCTTTTGTTAATGGGATTTTTTCTTTTTTTTATAGTTTTATTTATTTATCTTTAAAGATACTTAGGTTATACAAATGTCACATAAAAATATAGGGGATTCCCATATGCCCCACTCTGCACACCTCCCACATTTTCCCGCATTAACCACATGCTTCATTAGTGAAGTACATCCATTGCAATTGATGAACACAGTTTGAAGCATTGCCACTAAGTTTGGATGAAAGTTTACATTGTAGCTCAAACTCTCTCTGGCCCAATTCTGTAGATTATGGTAAGATTTATAGTGGCCTGTATCTGTCATTGCAATGTCATTCAGAATAGTTCCCAAGTCCCACAAATGCCCCTGTATTTAACCTGTTTTTCCCTCTCCCTGCCCTCAGAATCTCCGGTGGCCACTGTTTCATAAATGATAAAATTTCTTCCATTGCTAGAATTACAGTAAATATATAGTAGAATACCAGTAAGTCTACTTTAGTCCATCATTCATTCCCCAATCCTGAGGATTCTGGAATGGCAATGTCCACTCCAGATTTCATTGAGAGGGTTCTGTGATCTCACAGGGCTGATGGATGGGACTGTCTTGCTTGCAGTTGTAGACTCTCTAGGTTTCTTGGTATTGTAGTTCTAGATTATCACCTCCATGTTAGTTGCCCTGGGTGAGGCCAATGAACTAGAGAGTAGGTCTTGCAACTCCATTGATATTCAGAGCCCAGCTGGCACATGTAGAGCCCAAAGATTTAAGTCTCTTGTATGTAATTCTAACAACAGTGGTAGTACTTATAGATTCAAATGGAAGGACAGAAGAGCCATGTGTAGCAAAATCTCAACTGAGTCTAACTCTGTCTCTCTGGGGAGCATAAATTCCAAAGTAGGTCCTGCTGGCAAGGCACCAAATGCCTAAGCGATCTGCCCTAACTATATTGTCTGGATGTCTCCAGAGCCTTCAGAAGCTCTGCTCTTTGAGGCAGTATCTACTTTGGCTGTCAAAGAGATCCTGGTGAGACATGAATAAATGTTACCACTGGAATGATCCCTTGACTGACTTTGAAGGCTCTTAGCCATATAAACTTTTTTGTCTTTACCTTTTCCACCTGTTGATACAAGTCTTTTTCCAGTTGCCTTGCTAGTTGGTGCTTGGTTGTACTCCCTCAGTACCAGGGAGGCTTATCCCTGGGATTCATGTCCCATGTTGGGGAGAAGGTAATGTATATGCTGAGTTTTTCTTAAAGAAAGGCCACATTTGAGCAATAAGGAGGCTCCCAGGAGGCAACTCTTAGGTATCTTATAATACTAAGCTAAGTTTCAATTTCAGGAGTAAAGGTTCATGCACAGTCATCAATATCAAGGGCCCATCAATGGCCCATCCTCCTTCACTAGTCATTGCCCTGTACTCAGGGGTTTTTGTTGATCTATTACAGAAGGTGGCAGAACTCCCCAGGATGGGAATTTTTATTCCTTTGTCTATTGTGTGAATCTCCATCCACCGTAACAATGCCCCATGAATATTTGAACACACTTATATGCCTTATATGTATGTGCAGGTGAGCTTCCTCCCCAGTATCCCCCATCTCTGACCAACTGCAAAAATGTTCCTCCCCTCCCACAGTTGTAATCCTTTCATCATCAAAAACTTCATAAGAAATGAAGTAGCCAAATATGATTAATAAGAAAATGAATAAATATTGATAATTTTAAAAAATAAGAAATAAATACAAGAAAAATTAATACATGTATACATAAAAATTTAAAAACTGGGATAAAAATAATGAAAAAATAGTTTTAAAATGTTTTGACACTTTCTGTTTCATCACTGTAAGGTCTGTAGTCCTATATGTACTTTAACATTGTCTTCTATTTATTCTCCCTGTGTCTTTCTTTTTGTTTATTTATTTATTTATTTTCCTTTTGCCCTCAAAGAAGTTTTAGGTTACAGAAAATCATGTACCAAATACATTGGTCTTCCATATACCCAGCATCCTCCCCCTTTTCCCCCTTCTCCTATTAATAACATTTTATATGTGGAAGGTATTTTTGTTACAACTGATGTGCAAATGTTGAAACATAGCTACTGGCCATGGTAAATGGTTTACATTATGGTTCAGATTTTGGACCATACACTTTTCTAAAACTTGATGCAATTCAACATATCCTGTATCCATCATTTCAGGATCCTGTAGAACACTTCCAGCTCCCCCAGCATGGCCCCTTTTCCATCTATTCTATTCTTCCCTCCCCCTCCACTCAGGACCAATGGCAACCCTCAAACATCCCTCCTTGAAGGAAAAAATCATAGTTACATGCAACAACACTGAGAGCTTGACACACTGGTCTGCCCTCCCCCATTTGGCATGGCCCATGCTCTTGAAAGACTCCTGCCCCTCTATTTGAGAACATAGTGGGCCTCTCCCAGTTGAGAGTCCACCACATTGTCAATTATTACATCAGTCTCTTCCCACTTATATAACATGCTATGGCAAGCTGAACACTCGCACACTTTGTAGAAGCCTGCTCACCACAGTGACATGCCATCACTGCATTTTCTAAAAGTATCATTACACCACTGTCATGCCCCTCCACTGTACAACTAAACACTTCCCCTTTATCATAGATGTTGCCCATATGGGCATTGACTCACAACCTTCTTAACCCTTATTATTTCCTGTACTCTTATCTTCCAGATTGTATCTTTGCAAATCTGTTCAATTTGCTTTAATTCATATCAATGAGGTCATGTAATATTTGTCCTTCAGTGCCTGTCTTGCTTCACTTAACATAAAGTCCTCAAGATTCACCCATGTTATCCCATGTGTTAATACTATATTCCTTCTTACAGCAGAGTAATAATCCATTGTATGTATATACCACAATTAATTTATCCATTCATCTTTTGAAGGGCATTTTGGTTGATTCCAAGTTTTGGCAATAGTAAATAAAGTCACTATGAGCACTGATGTGCATATATCTGTTCATGTCCCTGTTTTCATTTCTCCTGGGTATATAACCAGCAGTGGAATTCAGGATAGAATGACAGTTATACAGTTAGTTTTCATAAGAATCACCGAACTGTCCACAGTGGCTGCACCATTCTACATTCCCATCATCAGTGGATGAGGGTTCCCATTCCTAAACATCCTCTCCAACACTTGTAGTTCTCTGTTTTTTAATAGCCACCACTTGAATGGTGTAAGATGATATCTCACTGAAGTTTTGATTTACGTTTCCTTAACAGCTAATGATGTTGAGCATCTTTTCTTGTGCTTTTTAGACATTTATATTTCTTCTTTGAAGAAATATCTATTCAAATCACTTGCCCATTTTTAAATGGGTTTTTTGTCTTTTTATTTTTGAGGTATAGGATTTCTTTATATATGCTGGATATTAAGCCCCTATCAAATATATGATTACCAAATATTTTCTGCCATTAAGTAGGCTGCCTTTTTAGTTTCTTGACAAACTCCTTTGAAGTGCAAAAGTTTTTAATTTTGAGAAGGTCCCATTTATCTATTTTTTCTTTCATTGTTCATAATTTGGATGTAAAATTTATGAAACCATTTCCTAAAACAAGGTCATGTAGATGCTTCCCTATATTATCTTCCAAGGTCATTATCGTCTTGGTTCTTATATTTATATCTTTGATCCATCTTGAGTTAATTTTTGTATAAGGTGTTAGATGGTGTTCCTTCTCTCATTCTTTTGGATATGGATATCCAGTTCTCCAAGCACCAATTTGTTGAAGATGCATTTTCTCCTAGTTGAATGGGCTTGGTGGCCTTCCCAAATGTCAGGTGACTGTATACATGAGTATCTATATCAGAACTCTCAATTTGATTCCATTGGTCAATATGTCTATCCTTGTGCCAATACCATACTTTTTTTTTTTTTTAACCACTGTAGCTTTGTAGTATGCTTTAAAGTCATGTAGTGTGATTTCTCCTATTTCATTTTTACTTTTCAATATGTCTTTGGATATCTGGGCCCTCTTGCCCTTCCAAACAAATTTCGTAGTACGTTTTTCCAATTCAGTAAAAAGTGATGTGGTGATTTTTATTGGAATTGCATTAAACCTGTAGATCAGTTTGGGTAAGATATATATCTTAATTACTTTAATCTTCCTACTTATGAACAGGGAATGTACTTCCATTTATTCAAGTCTTCTTTGATTTCCTTTTAGAGTGTTGTGTAGTTTTCTACATATAAGTCATTTACATCTTTAGTTAAATTTATTTCTAGGTATTTGATTCTTTTATTAGCTATTGTAAGTGGGATCTTTTCTGATTTCCTCCTCAGATTCCTTATTACTGGTGTATGGAAATGCTACTGATTTTTGCATGCTGATCTTACAACCTGTGAGTTTACTGAACACATTTATAAGCTCTAGAAGCTTTGTTGTAGATTTCTCAGGGTTTTCTATGTATAGGATAATGTCATCTGCCAATAGTGAAATTTTACTTCTTCCTTTCCAATTTGGATGCACTTTAAATCTTTTTCTTTCCTAAGTGCTCAAGCAAGTACTTCTAACACAATATTAAATAGAAGAAAAGAAAGTGTGCATCCTTGTCTTATTCCTGATCATAGAATGAAAGCTTTGAGGATTTCACCATTGAATATAATATTACTTTTGGATTTTTCATATATACCCTTTATCATGTAGAGGAACTTTCCTTCTCTTACTATCTTTTGTAGTTTTTTAATCAGGAAAGTTTGCTTTATTTTGTCATATGCCTTTTCTGCATCTATGGAGATGATCATGTGGTTTATTTTTTTGATTTTTTATGTGGTGCATTACATTGATTGATTTTTTTAATGTTGGACCATCCTTGCATACCAGGGATGAAACCCACTGTGTCATGATGTATATTTGTTTCATGTGTTGCTGAATATGATTAGCAAGTTTTTTTTTTTTTTTGAGGATTTTAGCATCAAGGATCATTGCAGAGATTGGTCTATAGTTTTCCTTTCATGTGGTGTCTTTGTTTTGCTTTGTTATTAGGGTGATGTTGGCATCATAGAATTTGTTAGGCAATATTCCCCCTAGTCTATTTTTTGAGGACTTTAAGAAGGATTGGTGTTAGTTCTTTCAGGAATGTTTGGTAGAATTTACCTGTGAAGCCATCTTGTCCTGGACTTTTCTCATTTGGGAGGTATTTGATGACTGATTCCATTTCATTTCTTGTGATTGTTCTGTTGAGCTCAATTTCTTCTTTCATCATTGTTGGCTGCTTGTGTGTTTCTAGGAATTTGACCATTTCCTCTATATTATCCATCTTGTTGGCATATAATTTCTTAAAGTATCTTTTTATGACACTCTTTATTTCTGTAGGGTCAGTGGTAATATCCACAAACTTGCTTCTTATTTTTACATATTTGCATCTTCTCTTTTTTTTCTTTGTTAGTCTCCCTAAGTGTCTGTCAATTTTATTAAACTTCTTGAAGAACCAGCTTCGTTTATTTTTTCTATTGCTTTTTTATTTTCAATTTCATTTAGTTCTGCTCTAATCTTTGTTATTTCCTTCTTTCCACTTATTTTGTGTTATTTTGTTTTTCTTTTTCTAATTCCTTCAGATGTGCAGGTAGGTCTTTGATTTTAGCTCCTCTACCTTTGCAATATAGAAGTTTATGGCTATGAATTTCCCTTTCAGTACAGCTTTTGCTGCATCCCATAGGTTTTGATATGTTGTGTTGTCATTTTCATTCATTTCAAGGTATTTACTGATTTTTTTTATTTCCTCCTTAACCCACTGTTTGTCTAAGAGTCTGTTGTTAAACTTCCATATTTATTGTACCTAGTCTGGTTCTGTGTCCCTTACTGATTTCCAGCTTCATTCCATTGTGGTCAGAGAAATTACTTTGTAAAATTTCAATCTTTCTGATTTCATTTAGAGATGTTCTCTGATCTAGCATGTGGTCTATCCAGGAGAAGGGATATATTTCTCCACCTAGTTTTTCCAGTGTTTGCCTCAAGTATTTTGAAATGCCCTGGTTAAATGCATAAATGTTTATGATTTTTCTTTCTTCCTGATAGATTACCACTTTTATTAATATATAGTGTTCCATCTTAGTCTCTTACCATAGTTCTGCATTAAAAGTCTATTTGTCCAATATTCGTATAGCTTCTGGCACCCTTTTTGATTATTTTTTGCTTGCTAAATTGTTTTCCAACCATTCACTTTCAGTCTTACTGCATCCCCAGATCTAAGTTGGGTTTCTTGTAGACAGCACAGAGATGGGGCATATTTCCTTATCCATTCTGCCAATCTGTGTCTCTTGACTGGTTAGTTTAATATATTAACGTTCAATGTTACTATTGTGAAGGAATTACTTATATGAACCATATTTTCTTTTGTTATATGTATGCCATAAGTTGATTTTATTTTTCTTTTTGTCTTTTTATTTGTTCTTATACCCTCCTCCAACCCTCTCTTTCCTTTTTATTTTTATTTTGGCATGCAAAACTCCCTTTGGTATTTCCTGAAGTTCAGGTTTCTTCTTGACATACTGTTTTAATGTCTGTTTATCTGTGAATATTTGAACTCTCCCTTATTTTTGAATGCTAGCATTCCTGCATAGAGAATTCTTGGGTGGAAGATTTTTTTCTCTTAGCATCTTAACTATACCACTGCCTTCTTGCCTCCATGATTTCAGATGAGAAATCAGGACTTAATCTTATTGAGCTTCCCTTCCATATGATGTTTTTCTTTTCTCTTGCTGCTTTCAGTGTTTTCTCATTTTCTTGAACATTGGATATTTTGACAAATATATGTCTTCAAGTAGGACTGTTAGGATATACTCTTTGAGGTGTGCTGCACTTCCTGGACATATACATACATCTCCCTCAGTAGAGTTAGAAAATTTTTAGCCATTATATCCTTCAACACTCCTTCTGTCTGCTTTCCCTTCTCTTCTTCCTGTGAGATGCCTATAAGGTATATGTTTGTGCATTTCATGTTATCATTCAAATTCCTAATTCCCTGCTGGATTTCTTCTATCTTTTTATCTATCTTTTCTACTGTCTGTTTGATTTCAGATGTACTGTCTTCCACATCACTGATTTTTTCCTCAGCCTGTTTAAATCTGTTGTTATTTGCTTTCAGTATAATTTTTTTTAAATTTTTCTTCAAATTTGTCTATTCTTTGATGCAGGACAAATTAATAAACAAAAAACTCTGAAAATACAAAGGCAGATTGGAAAAATATAGAATTACAATTATTAATAGAACTCATTAATATTTGTTGTTGTTATAAACATTATTTCACTTGAATAATCTCCTTTCAATACATTGATTTCCCATGTGAATCCATTTATAAAACTAGAATATATATAAGGGAATAAAGAGAGCATAAGAAATTCTAAAACATCAAAACATCACTTACTCTATTACACCTTTGGACTTTAAAATAAACCCATTTGAATACATTTCATACATACAAAGATTTACATATTATAGACAGAATGGTATAGAAAAAAATTACTCAAAAGCAATAATAAAAATGAGCATACATTTTGCCAAAATAAAAGGCAGTGTCTGGTTTACCGTATCTATTATTTTTTAATTTTGTAAAAAAGATACTTAGATAACATAAATGTTACACAAAAAATATAGGGATTCCCATGCATCCCACCTCCCACAATTCCCACAACCTCCCACATAAACATCCTTCATTAGTGTGGCACATTAATTGCAACTGATAAACACATCCTGGGGCTTTGCCATTAAGCATGGACCATAGTTCACATTGTAGACCAAACTCTCTCCCACAAGTTATATCATGATATAAAATGGCCTATATCGGTCATTGCAATGTCACACAGGACAATTCCCAAGTCTCAAAAAGCCCCTGTATTACAACTGCTTTTCCCTTTCTCTTCCCCTAGAGCCTCCAGTGGCCACTGGCTCCACATCAATGTTGTAATTTCTTCCATTGCTTGAATTATAATATATTTATAGTAGAATACTAGTAAGTCCACTCTTGTACATAGCTCTTCCCCTCACCTGGAGGAGTCTGGGATGGTGATGTCCACTCTACCTGCAACTGAGAGGGGGTTTATGTCCCATGGGGAAGATGGATGGGATTATCCTGCCTGCAGCTGCAGACTCTCTCCATTCCCTGGGATGGCCATTTTCCATCATCATTTCCCCACTAGTTGTCCTGGTGAGTCCAATGAGCTGTAGAGTAGGAGTTGCTGCTCCACTGAGGTTCTGGGTCCAGCTGGAACATGGACAGCCTAAAGACTCAAGTCTTCGGATGAACACCTACAAATTCCAGCACCAAGTGTAGCTTTGAATAGAAGGGACAAATGAGCCATGTGCGGGGAATTCATAGTTGAGTCCAACTTTGTCACTCTCAGGAGAAAAAACTCCAAAGTATAGCCTACTGACAAGGCACAAAACTCCAGAGCTATCCACCCTAACATAGGATGTGGGTGTCTCCAGAGCCCTCAGGAGCCCCACTATTTGGGGTAATATCCATTTTGGAATTCTATGAGATCCTACTGAGAAGTACGTAAGCGTTACCTCTTGGATGACCTCCCGCCTCATTTTGAAGTCTTTTAGTCATATAAACTCATTTGTCTTTACCTTATCTGCCTTTTATTGAAGGTCTTTTTTCAGTCACATTGCCAGTTGACACTTGGTAGCAATCCCTTGGTGCCTGGGAGGCTCATCTCCAGGAGTCATGTCCCACACTGTGAGGAAGGTAATGCATTCATATACTGAGTTTGGCTTAGAGAGAGGCCACATTTGAGCAACAAGGAGGCTCTCAGGAGGCAACCCTTAGGTACCCCATAGCAATAGGCTAAGTTTCAATTTCAAGAGCAAAGACTCATAAGGCTAGTCATCAATATCAAGGGCCCATCAGTGGATGATCCTCCTTCACCAGTCACTGCCCCTGCACTTGAGCAACTGTTGCTGCTTCCTTGGAGAATGTGGCAGAGCTCTCCTGGATGGGAATTCAATATTCTCTCATTTATTGAGTGATTCTCCACTCACTGTGACAATGCCCCATGAACATTTGAACATTTTTATATACCTTATATTTATTTATGCTCAGGTGTACTTCCTCCCATGCCTCCCCAATCCCTGACACCCCACACCAATGATCCTCCCCCACTCCAGTTATAACACTTCTGTGATCCAAAGCTTCTTCAAAGATGAAGCCATTACAATAGCCGAATACAGTTAATAGGAAAGTGAAATAATAATGATAAGTTTAAATGTAAGAGCTAAAATAAATAAAAAAATTTTAAAACCTAAAAAAATAAATTTAAAGATTGGGATATTAAAAAATGAAATATACAAAAAAAATTTTTTTCAACTTTTGCCTTTCATCACTGCAATATCTGGTGTCCAGTCTGTGCTGTGTCACCTCCCCCCTCTCATTCCCCAGTGTCTCATTATTTTTCATTTTGTTTTCAAAGAAGTTTTAGGTCACACACAGAATACAGGAGAGTCTCTTATACCCAACATCCTCCTCCTTTTCTCCCCCCTATTAATACCTTTTTATATGTGGATGGTAGTATTGTTATAACTGATATACAAATAATGAAACATAGCTACTAAACATTGTCAATGTTTTACACTATGGTTTACATTTTAGACCGTACACATTTTATAAATTTTTTTGGTATTTCCCGTGTCCTGTGTGCATCACTGTATGATAATGAAGAACATTTCCACTGACCACTAATTAACCCCTGTTTGATCTATTCTATTCCTCTCACCCCATCCCCCTGGGACCCATGATAACCCTCTGGCTTGACTCATTTAAAGACAAGATTATAGTTACATGCAACAAGAGGTCTTGACACACTTGTTTGTCCTCCCCTATTAGGAACTGCCCAGGTTCTTGAGAGGCACCCACTTGCCGATATCTGAACAAATCAGTCCTCCCACAGATGGGAGTCCAACTCCTACCCATTCATTATGTGGGTCTCCACCCACTGATACAACACATTATGACAAAATGAACACTCACACACTCCCTAGAAGCCTGTTCCAGGTGCTTGCTGTCCTGAATGCGCTCACCTAACTAACACCTTAAACCAGTGACCCTTCCTTGTCATATTGTCATAAGAGCATTCCCACCTCTGTATTTTTGATGTCTTGGATTGTGTCATTCATCATCATCATATCAGTTATATTTTTGTGTTTACAATTCCTTCCTTATCTTCTCTCAGTGTCTTCTTAATATCCTTAATCTCTTCCTTCATTTCATTAAGTTGATTCATGATAATTGTTTGGACATATCTGATTAGTTGTTCCATGTTCTGCATCTCTTTCTGGTTTTTAGTTTTTTCATTGGACTTGACCATGTTTTCCTGTTTCTTATTATGGCTTGTAATTTTTTGTTGGTGTCTAGACATCCGTTTATCTTGATACATTCCTTCAGTTGATTAAGTTCTCTTTCTACTCTAGGGTTTTATTTTGTTGATTTTGAGTGTGGTAAGGTATCACTTTTTACTTCCTTCCTCTTATTATATTTCCTTGCTCTTGTGTAAGTTCCCTTGAAAAAAAATTAGGATGAGAGAAAAGAAAAGAGATAGGAAGAGAAAATGAATTACAGTAATAAGAATAGCAAAGTGTAGGAGAGGACCCAAATAAAACCTATGAAATGGAATAATTAACATGAATAAGAAGTACAGAGGAATAAGATTAGAAAAGTGGATTATAAAAATGAAAAAAGAAACATACTAGAGAAAAATATATATATAAATTAAAAAGCCTGAATGATGAGAAGAGGGGAAAGGCAAAAAGAAAAGAAACAAATTTTAAAAATTAAAAAGGTAGCAAACTGAGATAAAAGGAGAGAGAAATAAAAACAAGAAAAATTTAAGACCAAACAAAAAGATGTGAAATTAAAGAACAACAACAGAAAACAGAACCTATAAGCATTAAGGAGAAAAAAGATGTAGCATTGGTAGAGAAAATCAGTAACTGAAAAAAAAGAAAAGAAAAATGAACAAACAGAAAAACAAAGGGGAAACACAACAAACTAGACATATGACAGCAGCAACTTATTTTTAAAAAGGAGAATAAAGAATAAAAATAAATAAATAAATAAACAGAAATAAACATGGTAAAACAGCCTTATGTCTTAGACCCCTAAGGATCTTGTCATGCTGCTGGTATTAAACAATCAATCACCCTGAAGCCTGTCCTCTGTAGGTTTTAAAGTAGGTTTTAGTGAGTAAAATTAGGAAAATAAAAAGGACCATTTAAAAAAAAATAAGAGATCCAAGAAAAGCTAATTCAAAGTGAATATTTATATGTTCCCTGTCATAATGCTCCAGCTGGAATCCTGATAACCCAGTGGATCACTTCTCAAAGTAGAGCTGGGAAATGAACCAGGGACCTCATATTTGCTAGGCAGGAATTCTTTCACTGAGCTCATGTGTCTCCTTAGATTAGCTGACCTTTCAGAATCCTATCTACCCCTTTTCCCTCAGACAGGTCAGATTCCCTACCTGTCTGCCAGAGTCTTGCTGATCAGTCATCTGTATGTTTTTGCGTCCTCTCTGATGTATTTCCCCTCTTTATTTAGGTGGTTGGGCATGACAGTCTGCCTGAAGAGATCTCCCTCCCTTATCCCTGTGGAGTCAAGGTTTCTTCCAATGTTCAAGGGGTGCTCTGCTGGGTAAACTCATCACAAAGAAGCCACTCAGCAGCCTCCCATACTCCTCTTCCTCCCAGGGAATATACCATCACTCTCCATTCAAAGCAGGGAGCCAGCAGCTCCACCTAGGCTCTCTGTCCTGAAGGTGGGGTGTAGGTGCCACTTCCAGGTATAGGGGAGAGAAACTCATGATTTTCCTTTAGCTTCTTTATCTTTCCAGTACCCTCCTAGATGACTCAGAGCACCTTCCCATTCTATATATATACAAAGGTGCTGGCAGGGAGGAAGACATCTGCTCTTTTCTCAGATGCAATTTGCCAGGAGTTTTACACTTCCTTAATATCTCTAGGGTCAGGGAAGGGAGCCCATCCCCGTGGCTTAGGGGTTAATAAGTCACAGCTTGTTGTCTCAGCTTCTTCATCTCTTTGTCTCTCATTTTCCTGGGAGTTGTTAAGCGGTGTCATGGTCTGTTGTACCCCAAAGCAGGTTACCTTTGGCTCTCTCTCCATTTAGCGGGAGCTGAGTCTTATCTGCCTAACCTGTCTGATAAATTCCTTTATATCTGTGGATCTGTGGAATCTAGGAAACAGATTCTCTGCATCCAAAATAAAGCAGAGATTTATTTTGCTTTAGTAAAATTTTTCAATTCCAGAAGGGAGACGTTGGAAGGAATATGGAGGCCCCATGTCCGACCAAGACTGAAACTCACCAGGGCAATCTCCATTAGACTTCAAATTGTGTCATCTGTAGATTGATGTTTTTTCCTTTAGGCCTGCTTGAGTGGAAATTCCACTGTTTTCAATGTTCTGACCCTTTCAACATATTGGTTCTGTTTTCCTGGACAACCTTGAGTCATAAAATTTCCCCTCCTCTTCAGCTAGGACCTCCAGTAGAGGAGTGTTTATCTTTATATTGCCATTAAGTACCAGCATCTCCACTATCACCCATCACATACACACATTCAGAGAAGATATAAGCCATGATGTTGCCAGAAACATTATTGATGAGAGTCCTAAAATGGAAATTAAACAAATTCTCAGCAACAGTAAAGTGGGATACATAAAGTTATATATATTAACCCAAAGGAACCATGAACATATGACCATGGTTTGTCTATGGCATATCCAAAAATATGGATAAAGTTGGGGGAATAAATCTATGTAAAATAACATAAATTATAATTGATTTACATAAGTTACACAAATAATAAAAATAAACCTATAAATTAAAGTTAGGAGAAAGTGTCTAGAAAAGAGCAGACATGTGAGAAATTCTAAGGTTCTGGTTTTACAGTGGTTTTCATTTTGTAAAAATCCAGCAAGTGAATATTTATAACATACTCTTCTGTGTGAATAATATTTTTGTTTAAAAGTTATTTTTAATGTGAAGTGAGAGAAAGGAGATAGCACAGGATGATTTAATAAAGATTTAGATTTTCACTCACATACTCTTCAATGTTTAGGAGA
>JAQZBX010056115.1:0-18262 GCA_029593785.1 Cabassous unicinctus
AAGAAAGAAAGAAAGAAAGAAAGAAAGAAAGAAAAGAAAAGAAAAGAAAGAAGAGAGAGAAAGAATGAAAGAAACAAAATAAAGGAAAAATGGTGCCATCCCATAGGCACCAGTGACCAGCTAGGCTCTTTCTCATTGGTGCCCATGGCTGCCAATCATTCACCCCTTAGCCCACCTCCCTGCAGGTACCTGGGTGAGGAAAGGGAGAAGTGAAAAGAGAATAGAAGAGAAGAAAAAGAGAAAAAAAGAAAGAACTACAACAGGACCTCCCTCTCAGGCCACCAGTAACTGGCTAGGCTCCTCCTCATGGATTGCCCACACCCACCAATCAATCATCCTGTGGCCTGCCTCTCTGCGGGTACCTGAGTGAAGAAATGGAGGAAAAAATAAACAAATATACAGGCCTCCCTTTCAAGACTTTGGCATCTGGCTAGGTCACCCCTTCACTGACCAGATAACTCCACTGCTGGCTACTCCTCCAGTGCCTGTCTGGGCACTGCTACACTGCCCTAATCACCCTGCTGCCCACCTCTCTGCTTTGCCTGGCTGGGCTCTCTCTCCAGCAGCTCTCTCCAATTGCACCCTTGGCTCTGCAGCTTCCCCAATACCCTGCAAATCCTGCACACCTCTCTGCCTTCCCACACTTTCTGGAGGATGAGTGCAGCCCGCAATTCCCTACTTCACCTTCTTGGATTCCTATAAAATTTTTAATATATTCTGGATTTAAGCACTTTGTCAGATGTTTTGTGACTATTTTCTCCCAATCATTGGCTTGTGCATTATTTTTCTTTAAGGTATGATTTGATGAACAGGACATATGATTTTTGTGATGTTTAATTAGTCAATTTTTATTTAATAGAAAATTAAAAGCTTTATACTTAACATTTTTGTTTAAGTCTATCTTAGGCTCAGTTTTTGCATTCTGTATAGTAAGAATATTTTTGTGTTTTTCCATATGATATCAAGTTGTTCCAGTCTAGCTTCCCCATTGAATTGCTTTGATGTCTTTTTAAAAAAATCAATAGACTACATAGTTCTATATCTGGATTTTCCACCTTGTTATATTTATCTAATTGTCTTCCTTATGCTCATTCCATAAATCTTGATTACTGTATCTTTACAGAAAACCTGGAAGTCAAGTACTGTAAGTCTTCCAGCACTGATCTATTTTTCAAGATCTTTGGTCTATTCTAGATATTTTGCATTCCCAAATAAATTTGAGAATCAAATTTGTCAACTTCTACAAAACAACATTGTGGGATTTTGTTTGATTGTGTAGAAATAAAATATTATTTTGATGACAACTGATATCTTATCTAAAATGAGCCTTCTCTTCTGTGAACATATCCCCATTTTTTTGAGACTTGCTTTAGTTTTTCCCAGTAGTGTTGTATAAGATTTAGTGTAGACACATTTTACACTTTTATTATTTTTCACTCTGCTTCTTGCATTTTTTAAGGTATTGTGAATGGATTTTTATTTAAAAAAATAAAAAATAAGTAAGTTCTTGCTAATATAAACTGAAATTTTGTTGACTTCATATTCTTAGACCCTGTTAAAGTCACTTATTAGTTGTAGTGCATTCTTGATGATGATGATTAAGGTGATTTTCTATATAAACAATAATACTGTAAATGAAGAGGAATAGTTTATTTCTTCTATATACACTTCCCCCATCTCTCCTCTCTCTCTCTCTGTCTCTCTCTTTCTCTCTCTTTCTCTCTCTCTCTCTCTCTGTCTCTCTCCTTTTCTCTTATTACTGCACTTGCCTGGTCCTCCAGTATATTGTGAATAAAATGGTGAGAGAAGACATCCTTCATTTATTCCCAAATTATCAGGAAAACATGAAATATTTCATCATTAGCATTATATTCTTTTTAGACACTCTTTATCAAATTGAGGAAGTTCCTTTGAATGCAAGTTTGCTAAGCATTTTTTCATGAATGAATATTGAATTTTGACAAATGGTCATTCAGTATCTAAAGGAATGATCAAATGGGTTTTTCTTCTTTAGTTTATTAATTTAGTGAATTATATTTATTGATCTTTTGCACTACTGGGTGAATCATGGACTTTCTCCTTTCTGCATATATCTCAATTCAATTTACTAATATTTTTTCAACGAAGTTCTCATAAAGCAAAACAATGAGGGATACTTCAAAGGAACACAGGGGCAAATGGAAAGAGCTCCCAAAGCTTAAACAATTTGGGAAAGAAAATAAATATAGCGATATTGGACTGTAACTCAATGAATAAAATAAATAGGCATGCATCTATATAATATAAATAAATAAATGAGGAAGTGATAAAACTCCTGTGCAGATGACTCCAAATAATTTATGTAGATTCTCCCCCCTCAAGTAAGTGGAGCACCAGGTGGGCCTGTTAAGTGGGTTATGCTTAGTGATTTGCAGCTGAAGAGTACTGTTGAGAAAGGTGGAAAGTTTACAGTGGAGAAAGTTGTCAAGGACTAATAGCCAGCAGACTAAGTTTAACTCATCAGTTAGAAATCATATTGATAGAAAATACCCTTGATATGCGTGTTTTGAGACTTGCACTTCACCACATTGGTCTTTCTCCCAGAAACTAATAACATCAGACTAAGTATGAGGAAAACATCAGAAAAACCCCTATTGAAGGACATCTACAAAATACCTGACCAGTACTCCTTGAAAATTTCAAGGTCTTCAAAAATAAGGAAAGTCTGAAAAAGGTTCATAGACCAGAGGAGCTTGAGGAGACAAGTGTAAAAGGATATATTGGATTAAATCTGGAAGAGAAAAGACCTGAGGTAAAAACTTAAAAAATCCAAATAAAGCATGGAATTTAGTTAAAATATCAATATTGGTTTATTAATTGTGATGAATGTACCATAGTAATTTATGATAATAATAGTGGATGCTGGGTGTGTGATATGTAGGAACTTTTTGTACTATTTTTGCAATTTTTCTATAAATATGAAAATATTTATATATACATATATTATTTTTAAAAGATATTTAGATTACGTAAATGTTACATAAAAAATATAGAGGATTCCCATATGCCCCAGGCCTCACACTGCCCACATTTAAACAATTTAACAACATCCTTCATTAGTGTGGTACATTCATTGCAATTGAAGAACACATTTTGGAGTATTGCAACTAAACATGGATTATAATTTCCATTGTGGTTTACACTCTCTCCCATACAATTCTGTAGATTATGACAAGATATATAATGGCCTGTATCTGTCATTGCAATGTCATTCAGGACAATTCCAAAGTCCCAAAAATGTCCCCAAGTTACATCTGTTTACCCTCTCCCTAGCCTCAGAACCTCCATTGGCCACTATCTTCACATCAGTGATATAATTTCATCCATTGCTAGAATCACAATAAGTCTATAGGAGATTACCAGTAAGTCCAATCTAGTCTATATTTCATTCCCCAATTCTGAGGATTCTGGGATGGTGGTACCCACTCCCCCTCTAATTGAGTGGGGGCTTCAGTCCTATACAGGCAATGGATGTGACTCCCTTGTTTGCAGTTGTAGGTTCTATTTGTTCCTTGGTATGGTGTCTGTCCAACATCACCTCCTTGTTAGGTATCCTGGGTGAGTCCAATGGTCTGGAGAGTAGGTGTTGCAACTCTGTTGAGGCTCAGGGCTCAGCTGGCACATGGACAGCATAAAGATTTAAGTCTCTTGGAGGTACACCTACCAACTCTAGAACCAACTATAGGTTCAAATAGACGGGACAGAAGAGCCATGTTTAGGGAAACCACAACTGAGTACAACTCTGTCACACTGGGGAGCACAAACTCCAAAGTAGGGCCCACTGGCAAGGCACAAACCTCCTGAGCTATCTGTCCTGACCATAGTGCCTGGGTTTCTCCAGGGCCCTCAGGAGCTCCACTATTTGGGGTAGTGACTAATTTTGCAGTCAATGAGATCCTGCTGAGAATTGCGTAATCATAATCTCTGGAATGACCTCCCAACTCACTTTGAAGCCTCTTAGCCATATAAATTCATTTGTCTTTACCTTTTCCCCATTTTGGTAAAGGTCTTTTTCCAGCTGGTGCTTGGTAGTAATCCCTCAGTGCCAGGGTGGATCATCCCTGAGGGTCATGTCCCACACTGTTGGGAATTTATTGCCTTTATAAGCTAAGTTTGGATTAGAGAAAGGTGACATTTGAGCAACAAGGAAGCGTTCAGGAGGTAACCCTTAAGTACCCTATAATGCTAGGCTGTTTCCATTTCAAAAGTAAAAGTTTATAAGCACAGTCATCCATATCAATGGCTCATCAATGGACCATCTTCCTTCACTACCCATCACCTCTGTTCTTGGGGAATTCTTACTGTTCCATTAGAGAATGTGGCAGATCTCCCTAGGATGGGAATTCAATATTCTTTCAGTTGTGTGAATATCCACCCACTGTGACAATGCCCCATGAAATTCTGAACACATTTATATGCCTTATATATCTTCCCAGGTGAACCTTCTTCCTTGTATGCCCCATCATTGACACTCCAAACAAATGATCCTCCCATGCCACAGTTGTAACTTTTCTGTGATCCAAAACTTCTTCAATTATGAACCAATAGTCAAATGCAATTAATAAGAAAATGAAATAATAATGATAGATTAAAAAATAAGAAATAAAATACCAAAAAATGAAAAATGAAAAATAAAAAATGAAGAAAATGGGATTATAAAGAATAATGAATGAATATATAAATTTTTTTTGATATTTTGATTTTCATCATTCTAAGATCTATTGTCCTGTATGTACAGTGACATTTTATTCCATTTATTCCCCCAGTGTCTTACTTTTTTCATTTTGTCTTCAAAGAAAATTTAGGCACATACAGGCCATTATATATCTTGCCATAACCTAGAGAATTGGGAGGGAGAGAGTGTAAACTACAATGTAAATTTTAATCCATGCTTAGTGGTAATGTTCCAGAATGTGTTCATCAATCGCAATGAATATTTCACACTAATTAAGGATGTTGTTAATGTGGGAAAATGTGGGAAGTGTATGGAACAGGGCATATGGGAATACCCTATATTTTTTATGTAACACTTATGTAACTTAAGTATCTTTTTAAAAATTAGGTATAATATAATGGCATTTTTGGGACATTGGAATTTTCTTGAATGATGTTGCAGTGATTGATATAGGCCATTACATATCTTGTCATAACTTACCAAAAAATGTCAGAGAGAGCTTAAACTATAACCTACACTTAGTGACAATTCTCCAATATGTGTTCATCAATTGCAAAAAATGTACCACACTAATGAAGGATGTTGTTAATGTGGGAAAGTGTGGGAGGCGTATGGAGTGGAGCATATGGGAATCCCATATATTTTTATGTAAAATTTATGTAATCTAATTATATTTTAAAATATAAAATGTATTAAAAAAGAGAAGTTTTAGGTCTCATCAAAGTCATATACAGAATACAGGCCACTCCCATATACCTGACATCCTCCCCCATTTTCTGCTTCCCCTATTAGTAACATTTTTCATGTGGATGGTACATTTTTAACTACTGATGAACAAATATTGAAACATAGCTAGCAATCATGTTAAATGATTTACATTATGGTTCACATTTTGGACTATACACTTTTATAAATTTTGATGAAACTTAACATGGTCTGTATCCATCATTGCAAGATAATATAGAACATTTCCATTGCCCTCAAAATGCTGTCTGTTCCATCTATTTTATTTCTCCCTCCCACTTTGCTTGGGACCCATGGCAAACACCAGGCTTCAGCCCTTGCATGATAGATTCATAATTACTTGCAACAACATTGAGGGCTTGACACATTGGCCTGTCCTCCCTTATTCAGCAACCCTCTGTTCTGGAGAGACTCCCACCCCTCTGTTTGAGAACATAGTGGGCCTTCCTAGGATGGGGACCTATAGCAGTTTGGCATTATTTATGAATTTCAAAAATAGATATTGGATTATGCTTGCAAACTGCTCTGTTCCTCTGTACATGATTAAATTATGATTAGGGCTTTGATTGGGCATGTCAGTAGGACATTGACTCCCCACCCTTTGGTGGGTGAGGACTTAGAGGTAAAACTACATGGCAGAAAAGAGGAGTTAGTTGGAGTTTTCAGATGGAGATTTGATGTTGGAGTTTTAATCCTGGAACCTGGGGAAGTAAGCACATAGAGGAGCTTGGTCATGAGGAAGGAGAGAAAGCCCTGGGAAGAGACAAGCTATTCACCTGACAGTTCACAACTGGCTTTGTGGAGAGAGGCAAATCCTAGAGAGCCTCGTAGTCTACAGCTGACCTTGTGGAGGAAACAGAGGAAACCAGGGAGAAGCAAGCCCCAGGAAGAGAGGAACACAGGAAGCCTGAACTCTTGGCAGATATTGGCAGCCATCTTGCTCCAACACATGGTGGGAGACTTTGGTGAGGGAAGTAACTTGTGCACTATGGCCTGGTGACTGTGGGCGTCTATCCCAAATGAAGATCCTTTGTAAAAACCAACCAATTTCTGATATTTTGCATCAGCACCCCTTTGGCTGACTAATACAGGGACCCACACCTTCATGCTCATTATGTGGGTCTCCACCCACTGATATAGCATATTATGGCAAGATGAACACTCACACACTCCCTAAAAGCGTAAACCAGCTTCTCCCTTTCCCAAATGCCCTCCATATCCAATACACTAATCCAGTAATCCTACCTTGCCCTATTGCCAAAAGACCATTCCCAACACTGTAGTTTCAACCAAGTTCCCACCATCCCCAGTGTTCACCTGCTCCCTCCCCAACCAACCTCTCATTTCCATGGACAGCACAACCCACATTTCACACCATACATCCCTGACATACCTGCACCACTTAACTAAAAAGTATCACTGCTCCACTGTCATGTCCCTCACTGCACAATTGCACACTTCCAACTCATCAAAAATTTTGCCCTGGTGGGCAATGGCTCACAACCTTCTTCTCCCTTTCTATTTCCTCTAAACGTGTCTTCCAGACTCTAGCTCTATGAGTCTGCTCAATTTGCTTAATTCATATCAGTGAGGTCATGTAATATTTGTCCTTCAGTGCCTGGCTTACTTCACTCAATATAAAGTCCTCAAGATTCATCTATGTTATCTCGTGTGTTAATACTGTATTCCTTCTTACAGCTGAATAATATTCCATTGAATGTATATACCACAATTTGTTTATCCATTCATCTGTTGAAGGGCATTTGGGTTCATTTCAACTTTTGGCAAAAGTGAATAATGCTGCTATGACCAGTGATGTGCATGTATCTCTTCATGTCCTTGCTTTCAGTTCTTCTTGGTATATACCCAGTAGTCGAATTGCTGGTTCAAATGGCAGTTCTATAGTTACTTTCTGAGGAAACACCAAACTGTATTCCACAATGGCCGCACCATTCTACATTCCCACCATCAGTGGATGAGGGTTCCCATTCTTCCACTTCCTCTCCAACACTTGTAGTCTTCTGTTTTTAATAGTCACCAGTCTAATGGGTGTAAGATGATATCTCACTGTGGTTTTTATCTGCATTTCCCTAAAAGCCAGTGATGTTGAGCATCTTTTCATGTGCTTTTTAGTCATTTGTATTTCTTCTTTGTAGAAGTGTCTATTCAAATCACTAGCCCATTTTTTTCAATGAGTTATTTGTCTTTTTATTTTTGAGGCATAGGATTTCTTTATATGTGCTGGATATTAGGCTCCTATATGTGAGCATCTATATCAGAACACTCAATTCGGTTCCATGTGTCAGTATGTCTATCCTTGTGCAAGTATCATGCAGTTTTGACCACTGTATCTTTGTAGTATGTTTTAAAATTAGGTAGTGTGATTCCTCCAATTTCATTTTTCTGTTTCAATATGCCTTTGGCTATTTGGGGGCTTCTTGTTCTTCCAGATAAGTTTCATAGTTAATTTTTCCAATTCAGTAAAAAATGCTGTGGTGATATTTATTGGGGTTGCATTAAATCTGTAAATCAGTTTGGGTAGGATAGACATCTTAATGATGTTTAGTCTTCCTGTCCATGAACAGGAAGTCTTCTTTGAATTCCTTTAATAGCAATGTGTACTTTTCTTCATATGTCATTTACATCTTTCTTTACATTTATTCTTAATATTTGATTCTTTTATTTGCTTTTGTAAATGGGATTTTTTTTTCTTGACTTCCTTGTCAGATTCCTCATTATTGGTGTATAAAAATGCTACTGATTTTGCACATTGATCTTTTACCTTGAGACTTTACTGGACTCATTTATAAGTTCTAGAAGTTTTGTTATAGATTTCTCTGGGCTTTCTGTGTATAAGATCATGACATCTGCAAATAGCAAAACTTTTACTTTTTCCTTTCCAATTTGGATGACTTTTATATCTTTTTCTTTTCTAAGTGCTTGAGGAAGTACTTCTAACACAATGTTAAATAGAAACAGTGAGAGTGGGCATCCTTGTCTTGTTCCCAATCTTGGAGGGAAAGCTTTCAGGTTTCTCCATTGAATATGATGTTAACTATGGGCTTTTCATATATAGCCTTTATTATGTTGAGTAAGTTTCCTTCTATTCCTATCTTTTGTAGTGCTTTTTTTTTAAAATCAGGAAATGGTGTTGAATTTTGTTGAATGCTTTTCCTTCATCTATAGAGATGATTATTTGATTTTTTCCCTCTCAATCTGTTTATGTGGTGTATTACATTGATTGATTTTCTTATGTGGAACCATCCTTGCATACCAGGGATGAAACCCACTTCATCATGGTGTATAATTCATTTTACACATTGTTGAATATGATTAGCTAGTATTTTGTTGAGGATTTTTGCATCTAAGTTCATTAGAGAGATTGGTCCATAGTTTTCCTTTCTTGTGGTGTCTTTGTTTGGCTTTGGTATTAGGGTGAGGTTGGCAGCATAGAAGGAATTAGCAAAGTTCCCTGCACTTCTATTTTTTTTAGAAGAATTTAAGCAGGAGTGGTGTTAGTTCTTTCTGGACTGTTTGGAAGAATTTATCTGTGAAGACATCTGGTCCGGGGTTCTTCTTATTTGGGAGGTTTTTGATGACTAATTCTATCTCATCACTTGTCATTGGTCTATTTAGTTTATCAATTTCTTCTTTTGTCAATGTAGACTGCTTGGGTGTTTCTAGCAATTTCTTCATTTCCTCTTAATTATCCATCTTGTTGGCATATAATTTTTCAAAATACTCTCTTATGATATTATTTATCTCTGTTGGCTCAGTGGTGATATCTCCTACCTTGTTTATTTTATGTATTTGCATCTTCTCCTTTTTTTTCTTTGTTAGCCTAGCTAAGGGCTTGTCAATTTTATTGATCTTCTCAAAGAACCAGATTTTGACTTTGCCAATTTTTTTTAGTGCTTTCTTATTTTCAATTTCATTTAGTTTTGATCTAATCTTTGTCATTTCCTTCTTTCTACTTCCTTTGGGGTTAGATTGTTGAACTTTTTCTAATTCCTCCAGGTGTGCTGTTAGGTCTTTGATTTTAAATCTTTCTTCTTTTTTAATATAGGTATTTAAGGCTATGAATTTCCTCCTCAGTACAGCTTTTGCTGCATCCCATAGGTTTCGATACATTGTGTTATAATTTTCATTCATTTCAAGGTTGCTACTGATTTTTTAAAATTTCTTCTTTGGCCCACTGTTTCTCCAAGTGTGTGTTGTTCAACATCATATCTTTGTGTCTTAACTGGCTTTCTGTCCCTTACTGATTTCCAGCTTCATTTCATTGTGGTCAGAGAAATTATTTTGTATAATTTCAAACTTTCCAAATTCTTTGAAAGTTTTTCTGTGGACTAGCATGTGGTCTATCATGGAGAATGATCCATGTGTACTTGGGAAGAATATATATGTCACTGTAATTGGGTGTAATGTTCTGTATATGACTATTAGGTCCAGATCCTCTAATGCATTAGTCAAAGTCTTTGTTTCTTTATTGATATTCTGTTGAGATGTTCTAATGGTGAAAATGGTGTATTAAAGTCCCCCACTATAATTGTAGAGAGATCTAGTTCTCTACTTAGTTTTTCCAGGGCTTGCCTCAAGTATTTTGAGATGCCCTGGTTAGGTGCATAAGTTTATGATTGTTCTTTCTTCTTGATTACACTTATATTAATATACATTATCCATCTTTGTCTCTTAAAATAGTTTTGCATTTAAAGTCTATTTTGTCTGATACAATATAGCTACTCCTGCCCATGTTTATTATTTGCATGTAAAAAGTATTTTCCAACCATTTACTTTCAGTCCCCTTGAGTCCCTGGGTGTAAGGTGAGCTTCTTGTAGACAGCATATAGCTGGGTTTTATTTCCTTATCCATTCTGCCAATCTGTGTCTTTTGACTGGTAAATTTAGTCCATTAACATTCAATGTTTATTGTCAAGGAATTACTTACATTACCCATAGTTTCTTTTGGTTTATGTATGCCATGTGTTGTTTTTATTTCTCTTCTTATCATTTTAGTTTTTAGTTGTTCTTACACTGTCCTCCAAATCTCTTTCTCCTGTTTTTTCTTTTCAAACCTGGAGAACTCCCTTTAATATTTGTTGAAGGATAAGTTTCTTATTGACATACTCTCTTAATTTCTGTTTATCTGTGAATATTTTGAACTCTCCCTCCTTTTTGAAAGCCAGTTTTGCTGAGGAGAGAATTCTTGGCTGGAAGATTTTTCTTTTAGAACCTTAACTATGTCATATCATTGGATTCTTGCCTCCAGGGTTTCAAATGAGAAATCAGCACTTAATCATATGGAGCTTTCTTGAATGTGGCGTTTCTCTTTTCTCTTGCTGCTTTCAGTAATCTCTCTTTGTCTTGAGCATTGGACAATTTGCCAAGAATTTGTCTTGGAGTAGACCTGTTAGGATGTATACTGTTTGGCATGTGTTGTGCTTCCTGGACATGTATATCCATGTCCTTCAATAGGGTTGTGAATTTTTCAGCATTATTTCCTCCAACACACCTTCTGTACCCTTTCCCTTCTCTTCTCCATCTGGGATGCTTATAATGTATATATTTGTGCATTTCATGTTGTCATTCAGATCCCTGAGTCTCCTGGATTTTTCTATCTTTTTATCTATCTGTTCTATCTGTTTGATTTCAGCTGTACTGTCTTCCACTCAAGAAATTCTTTCCTCTGCATGTTCAAACATATTGTTACATGCTTCCATTGTATTTTTGATTTCTTGTATTGTGCCATTCATCACCATCATATCCATTATCTTTCTATGTATTTTTACAATTTCTTCAGTGTGTTCTCCAGGGTCTTCTTAATATCATTATTCTCTTCCTTCACTTCATTAAGTTGATTCAGTTTATTTGTTTGGACTTCTCTGATTTGTTGTTTTGTGTTCTGCATGTCCTGTCTTTTAGTTCATTTGTTGGACTGGGCCATATCTTCCAGTTTGTTAGTATGGGTTGTAATTTTTTGTAGGTATCTAGGCATCAGTTTTAACTTGATTTGTTCAGTTGATTAGCTTCTCTTTCTAATCTAAGGTTTTATTTTATTGTTGATTTCGTGTGTGAGGTAAATTTTCACTTTGACACTTCATTTCTCTTATTCTTTTTCCTTGCTGTTGTCTATGTTCCCTTGAAAACAAATTATGCCAGAGAAAAGGAAAAGCTATGACGAGAGAAAGGGATAATAGTAATTCTAATAGTAAAAGGTAGAAGAGGAACCATATAACACCTGGGAAAATAAACAATTAACTCAATAAGAAGTGCAGAAGTATAAGAATTAAAAAGTGGAGTACAAACAATGAAATGAGAAACTGAATAGAGAAAATATGTAGAATGAATTAAAAGACCAGAATGATGATTAGAGAGGGAAAGTGAAAAGACAAAAAGAAAAATAGTAAAAAAATTAAAAATGAAAGAAAACAGAAAAAAGGAGAGAGAGATAAGAACAAGAAAAATTGAATACTGAACAAAAAGAGGTGGAATGAAAGAACAACAGAATGCAGAAGATAGATGAAGTAAGGAAAGGAAATAGCATAGGTAGACAAAATTGGTAAACAAAAGAAAGGGAAACAAGAAGGGGAAACATTACAAAGAAGAAACAAGACAGCAGCAACAAATTTACTAAAAAAGGGAAAAAGAATGAGAATAAAAAGGAAAACAAAAACAAAAAACAAACATAGAAGCAAAAAACAAGAACCATGGAAAAACCACCTTCCTTCTTAGACCCCTAAGGAGCTTCTCAGGCTGCAGGTGTTCATCAATCAATTACCCTGCAGCCTGCCCACTGCAGGTTTTGAACTGGGTTTTAGCCAGTAAACTAAATTAAATTGAAAAAAGGATTTTTAAAAGAAATATGAGATGCAAGGAACGCTAATACAAAAAGAATGCCTGTATGTTTCCTGTCATAAATAATAAGCTGGATGTCTGATAACCTGGTGGACACTTCTCTAAGAAGACCTGGCAGTCAATCCAGGGATCTTGTATATTCAAGGTAGAAACTTCTCCACTGAGCTAAACTTTCTCCTTGGTTCCATAAGCCTTTCAGAAAGCTATCCACCCACTTTCTTTCAGACAGGTTAGATTCTTTGCAGTGGGCCAGAGTCCTGCTGATTAGGCTCTTTTCTGTACCTTCCCCCTTTCTATTCTAATTGCTCTCTCTCCCAGGGTAGCTGGGAGTGAGTGACAGCCTGTGTGAGTGGATACCCCCTCCCCTCTACTGGTCAGATTGAGGCCCCTTCCAAGACTCAAAGAAGACCCTGGTGACTGAACTCACCATAAAGAAATCACTCTTGTCCCTCTTCCAGACCCCTCCTCCTCCCAGGGACCCTAAATGGGTCCTTGAAAGTTTATTGAAGATTCCTATCACCAGCCTTCCTTAGAGGAATTTGAATTTTGGTAGTTTTCAGCATGTGACTAGTCTGTTGCATGTCTCCACCCTCTCCCCACCCAAGTTCCTCCCTCACAGGGTGGCTGGGTGTTGGGCTGCCTGAACAGATTCCCCTCTTCCTTCTTCCCAGGGCCACATCAGTGCTGGCTGGTATGCTCCCCAAAGTTCAAAGAGGGCACACGTAACCAAAACCACAGAAAGGAAACACTTCTCCACCTTTCACCAGAACCCACTTCCTCCCAGAGAACATTGCCTCCTGCTATTTGGCTGGTGGGAGTCAGGGGTTCATGGAGGCTTTTTGCCTTGAGGGTGGGGCTTAGCTGACTGCCATTTCCAGCCACAGAGCTAAGAAACTCACTGTTTTCCCTTGGGCTATTTATTTCTTTGTCTAGGTCCCTCCAGATCAATGGCCTGAAACCTGATTCACTGTGGGTTCCCAAAACAGCTCACTCTGTTAGGACCTTGCCCCTTCTCAGCCGCTTTTTGTGACACATCTTGGGAGTGCCCACCTAAGTGAATGTCATCTTGCTGTAACATCTTAAATACAAAAATCAGGGTCAATAGATGGATACAGGAATAGATTCATAGATTGCTGTGTAATAAAACAAGTATAGCAAAATGTTACTGGAGGGAAGTGGGTGTGGCTAAGTGGATAGAGCCCCCGTTTACCATATGGGAGGCCCGGGTTCACATCCTGAGGCCTCCTTGTGAGGGCACGCCACCCTGAGCGGTGCGGTGGGCTGATGCAGCAAACTCACGGCAGGAAGCGGGTGTGGCGCATTGGATAGAGCACCCATTTACCATATGAGAGGCCCCGGGTTCACTTCCCGGCACCTCCTTGTGAGGGCAGGCCGGCTCCCGTGGTGCCGTGGGCTGATGCAGCAAGACCTCACAGCAAGGGGGAGATAAGCAGACACAGAGAAGACACGCAGCGAATGGACACAGCAGCACAAGCAGCAAGGGGGAGATAAATAAATAAAATAAATAAATCTTAAAAAAAAGTGTTACTGGAAAAATTTAGGTGGTGGCCATACAAGTATTCAATGTAAATCTCTGTTAACTTAACTGTATGTTTGAAAATATTCATTACAAAATGACAATATGTTAATGTAATTTAAAATATTAGTCTTATTACTCTTTTCTTTGTTACACATTTCTTTTTTTCTTTATTTATTGGCATGTTACATATACAAACTTCAAAAAATAACAACATTCATTATTGATTTCTTTTCTGGCCATTGTTCTATTCATTTCATGTCATAGCATTATTATTACTGAAAATAATTTTATCATAGGGATGTATGGTTAAAAATTATTCTCTCTGAATATCAAGTCAGAAGATACACCACTGCAGTGTACAACCTAGTGTGTATGACCAAGATGGTCCTGGGCTGAGCTCCTATCATGGGGGAAAGACTGTAATGAAGGGGGACTCAAGGCCATGCAGGTGGTCTCACTGTAATCTGCAGCAAGCATCTGCAAGAATATTGGAAACTTTTGCTCTGGCAGCAGACAGAACACTAGGAAGCTGGAAAAGGAAGGGGGAAATGGTAATATTCCCTGGTATCTGGGGGAAGAGCCCCAAAACATGATTTTATAACTGATATCATGATACTAGGTTTGTCTCTATTCATGGCTAGTCAGGAACATTGGGTTAAAGTTTCAGGATTACTTTTATATTTTCTATGCAAATTGTTTGAAAATGAATATGAACAGCATTAATATTTTGTTGCCATTTATAAACCAATTAAACAACTCCTTCCCATTTCCCTAATTTGAATTATAATGAATTAGACATTTAAGGCAGATGTCTACTGGGGCCATCCTGTTCATTTGTTTTAATTTTTGACTCCATTTTCCTGATTTTGGGGAAGTGCACAGGGGTACTTAGTTTCTTCACTGCCTCAGAGGTTTCACTTCACATTGGAATCTTTGCATATGGAAATAGAATTCCACTGTCTCAGACCCCCACCTCTTCATTAAGGCTTTTAGAGGAGTGATGGAGGAGTTTACCAGGCAATGCCAACAACTTCAAATGCATAGGTCTGCTGGCTAAAATGGCCCAAGTACAAGGGCTGTTCTCATTGCAGACTGGACCTGCTTCAGGGACCCAGTCAAAACTGAATATGACACAGTTACCTGGCTAAAGTGTTGAAACAGTGTCCCTGAGTGTGGTAATTGCTGCCTCCAAAACTCAAAGAGGCCTACCAGATATTGTACTTCCTTGTAAGTAGTGGGAGACATGAAATGTGGTAATTTGTCTTCTAGGCAAGGATGTCTCAGTATAGCCCAACCACTACATCTGAAACAATATCATTGATATCATATTTTTTAACTCCCACCATCTGTTGCTTGAGGCCTACAAGGCACTTCTTGCTCACCTAGTCTAACATGATATCATTATCCTAAAGTGAGCATTTTGATGAGGTCCTTTCTCCAAGAGTTCAAGAGCCATCCTAACATTATGATAGCACCATCTCTGTGTCCCTGCCAGGGTTTACTCCTGTATCCTGGAAGAAAACTCTCATGAATAAATTCTTCCTCATCCAAATTATACCCCTTGATTGTTCACCCTCAGGATCCAGTCCCATATTTAATTTTCTGTCTGATGCTGATGCATGTTGGCTAGGTCCTGCAGTTCCTTCAAGAAATACTCCCTTTCCTCCTTTAGGAGGCCAATCATACACATTGTGACTTAAATCTGATTGTTAGTTGTTTAAGGGAGGATATTAAGATCCTGTGGGGGAAGAGGTGATTTCTTGCAAGGCAAAAAATTTCTGTGCTAAGATAACATTGGGGCAAATTTTCATGTCCTGGGATCAGTAATGTATTCATAGATATGACACAAAAAGCAGCAACAAAAACAACAATAGATTATTTTGAATTTATCAACATTAAAAACCTTTGTACATCAAAAGATATTATCAAGAAAATGAAAAGTTAAATTAAAGAGTGGGAAAAAATATTTGCAGACCATATTGGATAAGGGCAGAATTTATAAAGAAATTTTATAATACAACAACAAAAAGACAAATAACCCAATTTTAAAAGTGGACAAATGAGTTGAATAGATATTTTTCTAAAGAAGATATACAAATGGACAATAAGCATAGTAAAATATATCAATATCATTGACCATTTGGGTAATGCAAATCAAAACCATAATGAGGTGCCACTGAACACCCAATAGGATGGCTAATATTTAAGAAAATAAGAATAAAAATAAGTGTTCATTAGAGAGGATGTGGAGAAATTGGAACTCTAGGGAATTGTTGGTGAGAATGTAAAATGGTGCATCATCATGGAAAGCAGCACTATGGCAGTTCCTCAAAAGAATGAAATAGAGAATTACCATATGATGCAGCCATCCCAGTTCTAGGTGTATACCCCAAAATAGGGAAAACAGGACCTAAAACAGACACTAATACATGAATGTTTATAGCAGCATTATTCACAATAGCAAAAAGCTGGAAACAACCAAGTGTACATCAACAAATAAATGGATAAATGAAATGTGATACATACACACAATGGAATATTATTTAATCACAGAAAACAATGAAATTTTGTGACATCCTGAACCATGGAAGGGCCTTAAAAGCAATATTCTCAATGAAATAAGCAAGACACAAAAGGACAAATATTTTATGATGTTATTCATTAGAAATGTCTAGGAATAGCAAATCCAGACAGAAAGTAGATTAGAGGTTACCAGAGGATGGAAGGAGGGAAAAGGCAGAGTATATTTTTGTTGGGTATTGAGTGTGTGTAAATAAAGTTAATAAAAATTTTGGATTAGAAATAGGGTTAGGGTTACGGTTAAGGTCAATGATCAGTTTAATGTTAGCACTTGGGTTAGGGTGTGGATTATATTTAAGATTAGGGATTGTGTTAGAGTTGGGGTAAGTCAGTTTAGAGTTAAGCTTAGGGTGTCACTAGAGTTAGATTTAATGATAGGATAAGGGTTTATTGTAGACATTTGATTATGGGAATCGTGTGTTCGCATTAAGGTTCAGTTTAGGGTTAGTGTTAGCTTTGCTTATGGTTAGGGTTATGTTTAGGCTAAACATGTATTTTGTTAGGGTTAGGGTTAAATTAAGATTCTGCTTAAGGCTAGGCTTAGGTTTGTGTTATTTTTAAGTTTAGGGTTATAACTAGAATTAGTAGGTGGGTTAGGGTTATACTTTGGTTTAGGGTCAATATTATGTTTAGATTAAAGGTTTAGGTTAGGTGGGGCTGTATGTTAGGATAAGGGTTAAAATTGTCTTTGGTGTTAGTGTTCATGATTAGGTTTAGGGTGGGAATTTTGCTTAGAATTAAGGTTTGGGTTAGGTTTAGCATTAAGATTATACTTAGAGATATAAGTAGTGTTAAGGTCAGAGTATGGTATAATATTTGGGTTTGGTTATGGTTAGGTTCACATTAGAGTTAGGATTGGGGAAAGTATATGGTGAGGGTTAGGTTTATGGTTAAGGATAATATTATTGTTTGGTTAGAGTAAGGTTAAGGTAAAAATTTGGCATTGGCTTCAAAGGAGGGGGCTGTTAAATTTTTTCCTTTCTTATGTTTTTTACTTTTTTTTAATTTACAAATTTTTAATTGAAGTTTATAATTCATACTGAACATCCATAAACAATAAGTATAGAGTAAAAGTTGTGAACTTACCAAACATGCATATAATCATAAAGGGCTCCTATACATCATTCCACCACTGACACCTTGCATTGTTGTAAAACCATTGTTACAAACTATGAAAGAGCATCATCAAAACATTTCTACTAACTATAGCCAATATCTTACATTTAGCATATTTTTCCACCAACCCACCTGGTTATTGACACTCTGTTCTAGTATTATATATTTATCATTCATAAGAGAATGTTCTCATATTTGGTTAACCACAGTCCATCTTCCACCACAAGACTCATTGTGTTATACAATCCCATCCTTTGTACAATCCATTCAAAGTGTACACTCAGTGGCTCTCATATTAACCACAGAGTTATGCTGTCATCATCCCAGTCAATTTTAGAATGTTTTCATTATTCCAAAAGGAAAAATTCCATACCCCCTTATACCCCTCTAATGATGTCCCTTAGTATTGATATAGTATCTTCTTTGCCATTGCTTCAAAAATTACACTATTATGTTTACTATAATCCATATGTTACATTAGTAGTAATTTTTCCATGTATCACCATATTCTTAGCATTTTGTAAAAGAGCATTCTTATACTATCAGCCACAATCTTCATCCACCCCAAAAATCATGTTATACAGTTGCTACATTATTCTCTAGCTTCCTTTCAATTGAAATATTACATCCACAGACTACCCCTTTTAACCACAATCATATTTATGCATCAGAAGTGGTAGTGATACTTACTATATTACCATCAACTTTATTCA
>JAQZBX010056116.1:0-18258 GCA_029593785.1 Cabassous unicinctus
AAGGCTAAGCAGTGATTGATATGTTTGTTTCTGCTTTTCTGATTTCTTTCAAAAGGTCTACAAGCATGTGTATCTTGTTGAATTAATCAATGATTAATTGAATCAGAATTCTGGCACACTATTTTTTAGTCATGCCACATTGTGAATTTCAGTGTACTTCTCTTTTGGGGTTTGGAAAAAAGCTAATGAATCATAGTAGTCAGGGATAAGGCAGAGGACTATGTACTTAAAAAATATTCAACCCAGATAATAGGGAATCTCAAATAGATTTAACAGCCACTGACAAAACAATATCTTAGCAATGGGAAATGAAAATGTTTAATGTCATATGTGTTTTTCCCATAGGATGAAACTAAGTAAATAATGGATTTGTTTTCAAAACAAGAAAATGAAGACTGAAGGGCAATTTGATAAAAATGGATAATGGCCTCATCATTATATACTAGGTATAATTTTTCATAGGAGTCTTGGGATTTGAGAAATGATACAATTCTTTGCTTAAAGATTTATCAAAGTAAATTTTATTCTGAGCCTCATCCTGATGACCTGCCCAGAAATTCAGTCTCTGTCATTATTGGAAATTACTTCCTGTCTCTTCCTCAAGGGTTGGCATTTGACAGTTTGATTAAAATATGTCCCAGTGTGGTTCTCTTTAAGTTTTTTGTGTTTGGAGTTGGTTGAGCATATTAGATGTGTATATTAATGTCTTTGTTAAATTAGGGAAGTTTAAGCCATTATTTCTTCGAGTATTCTCTCTGCCCATTTCTCTCTTTTTTTTCCTTCTGGGACTTCCACAATGTGTTTTTTGATATGCTTGATGGTGTCCCACAGTTTCTTCGGGCTCTGTGCACTTTTCTCCATTCTTTTTTCTTTCTGTTCCTCAGACTGTCTGATTTCAATCGTCTTATCTTTTAGTTCACTGATTATTTCTTCTGCCAGTTCCAATCTGCTGTTGAACTACTCTAAGGAATTTTTAATTTCTGTAACTGTGGTCTCAGCTGTGTTTGATTCCTTTTCATAATATCACTTTATTGATTTTTTTTTGCATTCATCTATCATTTTCCTAATATCCTTTGGTTCTTTGTCCATGTTTTCCTTTAGCTTTTTGAGTATATTTAGGAGAATTAAAAAAAAAAATCTATGTCTTATATGTCCCAGATCTGGTCCTCCTTGTTGATGGTCTCTAATTTTTTATTCTCCTTTGCCTGGGCCATTGTTTTCTGTTTCTTTGTATGTTTTGTAATCTTTTGTTAAAACTTGAATATTTTGATTTTTTAACATGTTATCACAGGAATTTAGACTCTGAGGAATCTGTTCTTAAGTTTGTATCCAGCTAATATTATGGCAGAGATTTCCTTGAATGCCACAGGCTAACAATAACAACAACAAAAAATAAACAAAAAACAAAACAAAACAAAAAAACAGAGAGAGAAGAAAACACCTTTCCCAGTATTTACAGTTTGAACTGTGTGAGCGCTGTCCTTCACAGCTTAGCCAAACTTGTATGGCATTTAGAGAAATTTGTTTCTTCAAATTTTTGCCAGTTGTTTGAAGCTTCTGTGGGGGATGGAGCCCTGAAGTGTCTCACTCTACCCTCTTGATCACCCTTGTTTGCCTATTTATAATTTTTTATTAAGATAGATCATATACTTTGCTATGTTCTATAATTTTAATGGTAATCTAAGCTGACGCAACTCCTCACAGAGTTTATATTGAAGTGTGTGTGTGTGTGTGTGTGTGTGTGTGTGTGTTGGGGAGATAAAGAACCAACTGAAATGCAGTGTGCTGAGTGGCAGGACAGAGGTTGTCAATGGAACCCTGTATGCACAGTGGCGTTGGTCTAATCCTGAGTGGTGGGGAAAAGTGATGTTTTAGCAGAGACCACCATATTCTGATTCATTAATTCATGGATATTTGTTGTTTAATCTTCTTTCTAGTGGCAAACTGTTCCATGGTTACTTGACCTTGCTATTCCCTCTTTAGAACACAGTAGGTGCTTTTGCCAAAATTCTTTTCCGTTGGTTAATTTGTTTTTAGTTGTATCAGGTAAAAAGAAAGTGCTCTGATGTCCACACTGATAGTATCTCCTATTTCCTTCTCTTGTCCGTTCAAAAGACTTAAGCAATGGCATTCATATTTCTTCTTGTTGTTTATCTCTTACTGTAAAAATCTAATTGTGATGTTTAATATATAAAAAAGAAAAATATAAGATATGTTCCTGTTTAGTCAAGAGGCTTTTCAAACTTTTCCCCACCCTCTCCCCACTCTTCCTTTCCTCAACACCTCAAAAATCCCTCTTCAGAACCCTAGTTTAGCTACGGTTAAGTAAGAGAAGTCAAGGGACACACAAGGCTGCCTGAGAAAGAATTGCAGTGAAGAAGTAACCCAGAGGTTACTGTATATGAAGTTCAGGAGGATGGTCAGGATGACATTTCACATTATTTCCAATGGTAAGAGTTTATAAAGAAATGATGCTTTATTGAGCTCTGAACAACTTTTATTCAGAACAGTTTTCCAAAGCCATCAAAATGGGACAATGTGGGGTCATTGGAATTGTCCTGCATGACATTGCAATGATGGATACAGGTCATTATACATTTTGTCAAAACCTATAAAATGTGTGCTGCAAAGTGTAAACTATAATATAAACTATAGACCATGGTTAGTAGAAATGCTTCAATATGTGTTCATCAACTGTAACAAATGTACCACACTAACGAAAGATGTTGTTAATGGGGAAAAGTAGGGTAGGGGTAGGGGTGGAATATATGGGAATCCCCTATATTTTCAATGTAACATTAATGTAATCTAAAGCTTCTTTCAAAATAAAAAAAAAAGGCATGAAAAAGAAGAAAAAATTAAAAGCCTGCCAATTGGAAAACATTATAAAACATTTCGTAACAGAATATGAAGAAAGGGTCAGGCAGCATGCTCTTGCCAATCTTATTCTTGTGGAGGACAAGTAAACTCTGTGTCTCCTCACTGTTCTTTCAAGACTTCAAGTCTCTATCTTTTCATATGTAGGGATTTTAAAAGGTCAGTATTCAGTAAGAGATGTCGACATATTTTATGGAACTCTTGGGGGAGAGAGAGAAAGAGCACGAAAGAGATTTTCCAAGTGGTTCCATGGATGAGATATTACTGTGTGGCGTACATGCTTACAGCTGGTAGTAATCACTCCCCAGCATCACACAGTTATTTCCCGATATCAAATGTGAACACGTGTGAGCTTTTTCCTTCAAGGGCACTTTTTATTCATGTTCTTGAATATAGGTTATCATGGTGATCCTAACCTACTTTTATTAGAGTCTGCTTTTAATAAAAAATGAAAGGTCTTTACTAGAATATTCCTTGTTGGTAAAAAAAAAAAAAATGAATACATTGAAAAATCAATAATAGAAATATCCTTGATAATTCATTTAGTCTTCCTTCTTCATTTTTTAAAACATGGCTTTGGTAACTTGTCTCCTTTAGAAGCTGTTGTTTTCTCACAAGTGCTAGCAGCTTAAGAAGGTACTTCTCTTGGAGAAAACCATTTTCTATTTGGTATTAAAATCATCTTAGCTACAGGTACAGGATATTTTGGCTTCTCTTCTTGATCTGCAGAAATTTTAAAAGCAATCCTTCAAGGTCTAGGTCAATATGATGTCATCATTATTGTGGTAGGCTGAAAATATGGTCCCCCAAAGATATATTCACTTCCTAATATCTTACCTGTAAATTTATTTTATATGGCAAAAATATGTGGAGGAGGTGCTTATCCTGGCTTATCTGGGTGAGCCCTAAATGCCATCACAAGTGTGCTTGTAAGAGAGAGGCAGAGGATTAAAAACAGATCCACAGAGGAGAAGGTGATGTGAAGACGAAGCAAAGAGAGATGCAGCCAGGAGGCAGAGAACGCTGGCCGCCACCTGAAGCTGGAAAGGGCAAGCAACCAATTCTCCCCCGGAGCCTGTGGAGGGAGTGCGGCCGCCTGGCTCCGGCCCTTGGTTTCTGGCCTGCAGAACCACGAGAGAATACATTTCTGGTGTTTTAAGACACAAAATTTGTGGTAACATGCTACAACAGCCACAGAAAACAAATGCAGTTAGTTAAGGAAAAAAAAAACCCATAATAACTTAAGCTACCTAAGGGAAGGAGTTCTAGACGTTTACCTTATGTGAAGCGCAAAAGTACCTGCCAGCTTCTGTACCTTAAAATTGTTGGTTGAGTTACATTTTAAGGGCTTTCTATAAAGTTAAATCCATTCTGTATCCATCTTCATCACCAATGCCATGTTGTTGCTTTGGTATTAAAACATTTCTTCTGATTGTGGCCTTATGTGAAGCACAACTCTGATTTGCTAGGAAAGATCTGGGTCTGTAATTAAAATTCAAGATTGCTCTTTCATCTGAATTATTGGAGATTCTCTGTCTCTTCCCCTCATTTCCTCCCTTCCTCCTTCCTCTTCCTTCCTTTGTTCCTCTCTTTCTCTCCTTCTCTTTCTTTCTCATTCTTTAGTTCTTTCATTCTTTTTTTCTTTTCATTCATTATATATATATATATATATACACACACACATATATATACTTACACGTACATACATATACATAATTTATGTCCCAGAAACAATATTAGGCCCTGCAGGATTAATAAGCATGGGGTTTACAGATCAGTGGAAGAATAAAATGAATAAAGAAACAACTGCAAAAGAGTGACAAAATGTTTATCACTGTACCTAAATACTTTGTTATTTTGCTTAAGGTTTTAATAGTATTTATTTTATGGAATTGGTAGCAATGGTTAACATGAAAAAATTATTGATTTAAGTCCATATGCAGAATATATATTATATATGTCTATATTATATGTTTATTTTTTGTTGTTCTTTCGCTGAAAATCGGGGGGAAAAAACCTGATTACAATAGTATAAATCCACAACAGTTGTGGTGCTTTAAAGCTAAATGTATTAGCGATTGTAGAATGCAAAGGCAGGAAATGAAATTTTGTTCCTTCAAATCAAATTTTGTAAGTGTTCCTGTACTATCCAGCCTAGACACCAAGCTCTGATAAATGCCTTAGCATTGCATTTCTGGCTTTAAGTTTCAAGTCCTAGTATCCTTCCTTGTAATACTATTCCACTTGTAGAATGTTTAGAAGGGTCTTTTATTAACTTATTGTTTAATTACCAATCTGTCAAAAAACATGTTATATATTCATTAATCCTGGAAAATAAAGCAAAATAAAAACGCCTGCCATAAGAAAGCTGATATAAAAGATGAATATTAAAAGAGACTCCTTTCTTTGAAGATACCTTATGAAACCATATGAGCCATATGAAATTGCAAAAATTTGATCATTTTAACCTACAAAAACTGATTTCATATGGTTCAACATAGTAACAGTGGTAATTTGGCAGCTCAGTGGTGAAATTAAACTCACTTAGTGTAGGGTACCAAACTTGGTAAATTTATTCAGGCCAGTTTTCAGTTTGTTTCAATCATATTCACCAGAAATGAGTAGTTCTTTCTTTTTTTTTTTCTTTTGATGCCACAGGTCCATATAGATTAAACTGGATTTTTGCAAATACTTCTGAAAAATATTCCACTTCTAATAGGCTTCAGTTTTAGGAAAAGAAGACATTCTTCTCACTCAATTCAGTTCCTTAATGTTCTAGATCAGAGATGGGCAAACTTTTTCTGTAAAGGGCGACTAGTAATATTTTAGGTGTTGTGGACCATATGGTCTCTATAGTAACTACTCAACTCTGTTGTGGAACAAAGGGAACCATAGATAATATGTAAACAAATGACATGGCTGGGTTAAGAGGAAACCCTATTTATGGATGCCGAAATTTGAATTGAAATATTTCTCTTCTTTTGATTATTTTTCAACACTTAAAAAAATGTAAAATCCATTCTTAGTCAATGGGCTACACAAAAACATGCAGAGGGTCAGTCATATTTTGCCTTTGGCTTTATTATAGTGACCCCTGCTCTAGAATCACGCTTGTCAAAATGTTTAGGAAGCTCCCCGTGATCTTCTTTTGAGTCCGTGAGGCATTACACTCAGTGGAACAGCCAAGAGGACCCTTCAATTTTAAATTTCCCAGAATCCTAGAATTTTAAATTTCTCCTGAGGAGGGTTGCCCCAATGCCATTCTTTAAATCTTCAGCAGACTCTGTTCTTAGAAAGGAGATGCCGTTTATTCTCTAGGTGATACTCTTAGCAGTACTACACTCTAACTGGAGAAAAGGTAAGCAAATCTGAGAGAAAAACTAAATCGAGTAAAATTTCATTTCCTCTCTGGCATAGAAATACCCAGGCAGTGTCAGGTTTTTCTCCTTCATCCATCAACACCTGTTCCAGATGAGGTAGTTGTTTGAAGGTCAAACAGAACAGAGCACTGGGTATCCCGATTGAGATCTAAGGACTTCCTCATGAGCAGGTTTCCTCATTCTGGAAGCCTGAAACAGGATTAACTTGTTCCTTTTCCCCCTCTGTCGTTTTAACTCTTAATATCTATTGAGCAATCTTTCATTTTGCCAGCTATAATCACAAACAGCCACAAAGGTTAGACTGTTTATGCCCTCAACTTACAAAGATTTCATTCAGTGATTGATTTCATGTCTGGGAGGGAAAAAAACCCAAACAGGATTCCCTACAAGGTGTAAGTAATTGGGTGTGAGCAATCCCTGTTCTCCAGGAAAACGAGTGCTTCATTCTGAGCTGGAGATTGGCCAACAGAACAGCGACTTGGGAATTTTTTTTCACCCTGCATTAGATAACTGAAGTTTTCTCTTTCATCCCTGTTGAAAATTAAGCCTTATGCAAATCGATGCCACTTTACAGGAGTTGGCTGAGGAAAGGTGTCATTTCATCCCACTTCAAACCATATAAAATGATTTCATTGGGGCACAAAAAGAACTGTACATGAATTTTTGATTTGAGAATTGTGAATGGTAAATGTTACAGGTGGAGTCATTTTTGTTTTGTCCATAGCAGTGGGATGTAGATTTCTAAAAAAATATGGACTTTAGGGCCATATGCCTGTTTTGAATGAAGGCTTCATCATTTACCTTGGGTGAGTTTCTTTACCTCCCTGAGTCTCAGTTTCTTCCTCTGTAAAGGGGAGTGATAGAAAATTGCTCTGATTACAAATGAGTTGGTTCATGTTCTTGATACAGTTGGCCTTATTTAATTTTTAGTATCCCAGATGTCAATATCTCTGACTATTGCCTGACTTAACACTCACAAATGCATGCTGTTGGGAAGGTGAGAATGCATATTAGTTTTTGAAAAATATTGCTTCTGCTTAATACTTGTTGCTTTTCTACTCAAGTCCATACTCCGGCCACAGAGATGACTTAACGTTGATACCAAAAAGCTATGTACTCCCCATTCCAATACCCTTATATATATACTATTCCATCATCTTAGAAACACACTTTCCCTGTCCTACCCTTGCCAGAAAAACTAATTCTCAGAACTTAGCTTCCTTCACCCGCTATTCTAAGCCAGGGTTTCTGTGCTGTATGCTTACTTCTACTGTAGCACTTATATTGCAGTATGTTTATCTGCTCCTATGGTTTCTATACTGTGACCTCACCATGGAAAAAGGCTGTGTTTTCTCATCTTTAATCCCATAGCTTAACATTAAGTCAGAAGTTATAGGGACACAATGAATCTCTATTACAATAGTTCACTAGTTAAAATGATTGAATATATTTGATAGATAACATTAGAATTCTAGGAGAAATGCTTGGAGAGATTTTCCTTTTCATGCTTAACTCTTCTATAGTCAAAGACAAAAGAAATACTCTGGCCAGGGAAAGATACGTCCTGGGTACACAGCCCATCCAGGAATTTCTGCAGCCTCTGTGTTCACTACCTTGGCTCCAACTTTTCACTTATTATTGCATTCAGTGATGTCAAAATCTGTGCTAGTCAGCAATATAGGATGTTGGTGGTGGGAAGATGTAGAGGAGCCTTGTATAATGGTATACATGTTTTGTTTTGTTAATTCACAACTTTTACTAAACACTTATTTTTCTATGTTCATGTGTGAATGATATATTTCAATAAAATTTTATTTTAAAAAACCTATGCTTATGTCACAAGCACAGAAAGTGAATGGGAATTGGGGGAAATGTGGGTATAAGGTGGCTTCTCGGGACAACCACATCTGGGCTAGATTTCGTCAGGAGATGATGAAAAGCTAGCAAGAGTCTCAAATTCAATAAATATAAAATCAAGCCAGATGAAAAAAAAAAAAATCAAGCCAGATAAGACCTGTCCTCTAACACAGACAATTCAAATTTCCAAGTTGTGTTGATGGAATAATAGCATGAATATCTATGTATTATAATGAAGAGTTCATTGAACCAGGAGTCAAAAAACTAGGTTCTCATCCTGCTTTTGCCACTTCCCAGCTGTATGAATTGTCCAATGTCATCCTTCTACCTTGCATTTCTCATCTGTACAATAGTTTGGCTATACTACAATCTGACATTCCTTTCAGCTCTCTGTCAGAATGTCTAGCTGTGTAGGTTTGAGTCAGCTCTTTGAGAAAAACTCGAACCACTTCCAAGTGATTTCCTAATGCTAAATCCTTTGTTCCTGCCATGCATCCTTGGTAAACTCATTCTGCTTGGAAAGCTGTGGAGTAGCAAATCTTTGGGAAAGCACTTCAGTAAACAGAATTGTTTCTAGTTTTAAAAGTCCTTATGAAACATAACGGAGGCCCTGGAAGCTGGGCAAGCATTCTTCAGAACAGTCTGGTCTATATAAATTTTTGATTTGTATCCATTTCACCCCCTTAATCAAACAACTACAAGATGGGATCTATAGTAATCACTCCCCAGAAAGAAAGAAGTCCCCTCGGCTTTGTTTCTGGCTCCGGTAGAGAAAAAAGTTCATCGGAGATTAGCCCACTGTGCTTCTACAACCGGAAGAATAGTATAAAGCAGTTGTCTAAATCTTGGAAAATCATACAAGCACAAGCCACTGGTGAGAGTCAGGTCCAGAAAGGGAGCTCAGATGAGTTTAACTGACAGAGATGTTTCGCAGCTGGTCCAATGCCTAACAAAGATCCTCTTGTTTTTGATGAGTACTGTGTTCCCTGCTCCCCACTCAGCAATCCTGGGCCACAGAAGCCTAGGTGTGATGGAAAAAGTACTCATAAACTAGAGGAGATGATGTTTGTGTGTTTATTAGATTGAATGTACATCTTAAGACCAGCCTTGTTCCTTATGTTAACTAGGGGGTGCTACTCCCCCTTCTTTCCTGCACTCATTCTTCTTCTCTCCTTCCAGGGCCCACTAAGCTCAGGTATCCATGTCTCCTCTAGCCCTAAATGACTGGTACATTTTTCCCCCAAACACCTACTAAGTCTCCTGTTCCAAACTTTCCTCTCTCCATGCTTTAATATGTGAATGGTTGAATAATCTAGTGAAGTTGAGTTGTCAATGGAGATAAGATTTGAAGGCATCACATTTCCCAAATATCAATACCATTTTAATAAGGGTAAGTCATGGCGATAATCTTTTTTGATAATATTTGCTAACATTAAAAAAATCAAATTGCCAGGTTTACTTCTGCCTTCCAGTAATTCTGTCCCTGGCTCTGCCTTCAAGTAATTCTGCTCTAGTGACCTAGGACCTTCATACTTTAAAAACTCTGTGGGATACCCCCTACCATTACAGATATTTATTTCCATCTCAGGAAAGGAGTTTTTGCTGGGAAAAAAAATGTCATGTGCAGTCACTGATAATGAATTGGTTAAAGACAAGACTTTGTATCTTTCCATCGCATCTTCACTTTCCTCTGATCTTGCCCCTGCATTTCTGTAATTTCTTGGCACTGTGTTCTATGAAAGCATTCCTTCTACTGGATTTGTTGAGACAGAAATGAAGATTCATTCCAAGTTTGTCAAGAACTAAACTGTTCTTAAACATTCTTACTTCCCAGCTCTATTGTTGGTGATTATCAAATCACTGACAAACATCAGCTTATGGCATCCCCATCCAATTGAATAAGATCCGGGAGGTACATTGAACAAAATAAAATAAAAATAAAGCTTATTGCATTTGGACGACTCAAATCTACTTTGAAACTTCCAAAGTTCATGCATTTGTATAGTGGTTTTCTTTCAAAAATGCCTAATATGCTCTGTTTACTCTATATGGTATCAATTTTTTTATTACTCTGTTGGGGAAAAGAAGATAAAATGTGGAGCTTCAGTGTATTCATACAAGATTCAAATCACCAAACAGATAGTAAAGGAATTGATTCAAATATATTTGGCAGAGAAACAGCCTTTGTAATCACCTCCCCCAAGTGCTTGCGGTTGTGAAATCATCCAACCAGAATGAATGGGAAGCCTGCCCCTCCTCTGGGTGAGACGAAATCCTGGTGACCTCTGGATTGTATTAACTATTCCAAGTGATTGTTCACTCCCCTGGCTGAAGTAGAAGCATTGGCATGGTCAGATCGTAAACACTTAGAATAGGAGAAAAGTCCAGAGACCCTTAAGGCTCCTAACCACCCTTTGAGAACTCACTGTCAGGTTACAATGGGGTAGATAGGCAAAGTGGGGAAGTAGGTATACATTTCTTTACTGTTACTCTAGAGAGTGTCCTCTCCTTTCTGCTGGCTGACTCCTGTAGAAAGAAATAAAAAATAAATAAAAGTATAGCAGCAAAGGGACCACACCCTGATATTTATTTCACCAGAATTTCATAACCAACTTGGGGCTGGTGAAAATAAAATTTTAAGTGAAGTAAAATTACATTCTGGGTTGTTTTGTGGCAGTTTATCCCTATGTAGCAAATAAATAATAATGGTATGAGAAGCAATGTATTTCTTATTTCTGACTGTTAATATGACACACAAAATAAATCAGTATTTGGGCAGCATGAACTTTATCAGGGCCAATTACTTTTGTTTCCCGAGGGAGGCTTAAATAATCCATTCACAACCAGGACTTTAGTCCTTGCTGAAGACTGTCAGATTTCCTCAGCTTTTGGAAAAAAAAAAATACAACTTTGTCTACCGATCTACCTTATTTTCTTCAACATATTGATGGAATTAAGAAGTTTCTTTGTAGGCTCCAGGCTTAGCATATTACAACATATTTAAATAGTCCATCTAGAATGAAATTCTTCACCCTAGTTAATAATCTAAGGGATAGCTTCCATTTATACTCTTTCTCTTTAGACTGGGTTGAATGAAAATTATAACCAAATTAATACTTGTTTATTAGAAATTTTATTTGCTGCCTTGGGCTCTCCATAAAAAAAGTTAGGATTTGGGAAATTCAGTGCAGGTATTGGTCCCTGTTTTCTAATATCAATATTCATAGATCCAGGTTGCTTATAATCCAGGTATCATTAATACTATTTTTCAATTTCTGTAAAGGGCAATAAATTTAGAGAACAGGAAAAAGCCCATTCCCAAATGACCAATCACACCCCTTAAAATACCAAATACTTTAGAAGGAAGCCAATTACAAGACTTTAAATAATAGATAAATTCAACTATACGAAATAAACAAACAGTATTTTAAATACTAGGAAGCAATCTCTATCAACATTATCATCATTGTCAGCAGCATTATGAAATGCTCTTTAGATGCCTCCTGGGTACAATTCACAGTGCTAGGTGTGAGGAATTCAAAATATAAATTGTGATCCTTATCCTGTAAAAGCATTTAGTTAGGAGGGTAACATGTACTCCTAGATTAGGAACAATACAAGTTCCCAATGAATGATCCAGTCCCAAAGTGCTGTGGGAATTCAGAAAGGGGACAAATATTGTTGTGATGTGACGGCCTCAGTGAGGAGATAGTTCATGAGTAGGATTTCATTGTTTGGACTTTGAGAAGAAGACAAAAGAGGAGACAACATTCCAGGCAAGTAGGTACAGAGAATAAAAACTTGAAGACCATAATGAGCACAACATATTAGGGGGACAATAAGCAAATCAGTTTGATGAGACAGGTTCATAACTGTAGGAACTATATCTTGGGAGGTGCTGAGCTAAGGAATTGAAGTGAGATATTTATTTAGTAGTAGATAGAGAAGCATACTAAAAAGTCCAGGAATAATGTGTACACTAGTTAGATAGGATATGCTTGCAGAAGAAGTGAATGAGAATACTTGTACCAGGAGAAAAATCTTAGAAGTGATATCACTTGGCTGATGTTAGAAACTTCCTTCCTCCAGTTCATCCTTCTGTCCTCATTTCACTGTAGCTGGTCCTTTCATGACACTTAACATACCAGGTGTAGCAGTTTGATATTGTTTATGAATTCCAAAAATAGATATTGGATTACGTTTATAAACTGGTCTGTCCTTCTGGACATATTTGATTACATTGGATTCAGAGGTTTCAGTTTTACTTGATTAAATAATGGTCAATGCTTTGACTGGGCATGCAGTAGGATGTTGCATCCCTGCCCTTTTGGTGGGCAGGGACACACAGAGAAACCACACCGCAGAGAAGGGAGTTTTGAGTTTTGAGGTGGAGCTGGGGAAGTAAGCACAGAGGAGCAGAGCAGCTAAGCCAGAGAGAAACAAGCCCCAGGAAGAGAGAAACCCAAGAAGCCTGAATTCTTGGCAGACATCGGCAGCCATCTTGCTCCAACATGTGGCAACAGACTTTGGTGAGGGAAGTAACTTATGCTTTATGGCCTGGTAACTGTAAGCTTCTACCCCAAATAAATACCCTTTATAAAAGCCTAGTGATTTCTGGTGTTTTACATCAGCACCCCTTTGGCTGACTAATACACCAGGTTACAGTCCTTGTTTCTTCTTTCAGACTGAAGCCTCTTTGTGGATAAGAATGATGTATTTTTTATATCTCCAGTGCACAACACACTGCCTAACATATTGCACACTCAATAAACACTTGTTTAATGAATGACTGATAGAGTGAATTATTGAATACGGGAATTCTAGCAATTAAATATTTCAGTTAATGGAATGAGAATCCTAATATTTACCTTGACATAATATGACAATATCTTTGATTCCTCACTCTGTCATGTTTCCCACATCTAATCATTCACCAAATCCTGTAATTCCAAGCCATTTATCTTACATATACATGGTCCTCACCACTGTAAGCACTGATCTCCTAATTCAGGATTCTCCTTTCCCTACTGACTTGTTCTGGTTACAGTTACTACATTAGATGTTAGCTTCATAGAGTGAGTTTGGTAGTGTTCCTTCCTGTTCAATTTTTTTTTGCAAGAGTTTGAGCAACATTGGTATTAGATCTTCTTTAAATGATTGGCAGAATTCATCTGTGAAACCATCTGGTCCTAGAGTTTTCATTTTGGGAAGGTTTTTGGTGACTGTTACAATTTCTTTACTTGTGATTTGTTTGTTGAGGTCTTCAATATCTCCTAGAGGTGGTTTGTTCATGTATTTCCAGAAATTTTTCCATTTCATCAATGTTGTGTAGTTTGCTGGCATACAGTTGTTCATAGTATCCTCTTATGATCACTTTTATTTCTGTTGGGTCTGTGGTAGTCACTCTTCTCATTTCAGATTTTATTTATTTGCATCTTCTTTTTTTCTTTGTTAATCTAGCTAAGGGTTTATGGATTTTGTTGGTCTTCCCAAAGAACCAACTTTTCGTTCTTTTGATATTCTCTATTGCTTTTTTCCCCTATTTCATTTATTTCTGCTCCAATATTTATTATTTCATCCTTTCTGCTTGCTTTGAGATTGGTTTGCTGTTTTTTTCTAATTCCTCCAGGTGTGCAGTTAAGTCTTTGATTTTAACTCTTTCTTCTTTTTTTAATATAAGCATTAAGGCCTATATATTTCCCTCTCAGCACTGCCTTTGATATGTTGTGTTCTTGTTTTCATTTATCTTGAGGTATTTACTGATTTCTCTTGTAATTTCTTCTATAACCCACTGATTGTTTAATAGTGTATTGTTTAATTGCCATATATTTGTGAATTTTCCATTTTTCCACCTGTTATTAATTTCTGGCTTTGTTCGATTATGATCAGAGAAAGTGTTTTGTATAATTTCAGTGTTTTTAAATGTATTGAGATCTGACTTGTGTCCCAACATATGTTCTATCCTGGAGAAAGATCCATGAGCACTTGAGAAGAATGTATATCCTGCTGTTTTGGGGTGTAATGCTCTATAAATATTTATTAGATCTAGTTCATATATCATAGTATTCAAGCTCTCAGCTTTCTTATTTACCCCTGTCCAGATGTTCTATCTAATGCTGTGAGTACAGTGTTGAAATCTCCAACTATTATTGTAGAGACATACTCCCTTCAATTTTGCCATTATTTGTCTCACGTAATTTTGGGCATCTATGTCAGGTGCATAAATATTTATTATTGTTATTTCTTCTTCATGAATTGTCCCTTTTATTAATATGTAGTAACGTATTTCATCTCTTATAACAGTTTTATATTGAAAATCTATTTTATCTGATATTAATATTGGCTACACTTCTCTTTTTTCATTGCTATTAGTATGGAATATCTTTTTCCAACCTTTCACTTTCAGCCTGATTGTGTCCTTGCTTCTAAGGTGAGTTTCTTGTAGACAACAAATAGATGACTCATGTTTTTTTAAATCCATCCCATCAGTCCATATCTTTTAATTGGGGAGTTCAGTCCACTTACATTCAGTGTTACTACTATAAAAGTGTTACTTACTTTGTCCATTTTATCCCTTGGCTTTCTGTTGTTGTATCTTACTATTGTCAGTCTTTTAATCCTTTCAATTTCTCTTACTTATGTTCTTCATTTCTATACTTTTCTTGTCAGGCTGTAATACACCCTTTAATATCTCTGGTAGATTTGGTCTCTTGGTAACATATTCTCTCAGGTTTTGTTTGTCTGTAAAGACTTTAAACTCATCTTCATTTCTGAAGGATAGTTTTCCAGAAAAAAGAATTCTTGACTGGAAGTTTTTCTCTTTCAGTACCTTAAATATATAGTACCACTGCCTTCTCACCTCCAGGTTTCTGAAGAGAGATTGGCACTTAGACTTATTAAGGCTCCCTGGTAAGTAATACATTGTTTTTCTCTTGCTGCCCTCAAATTCCTCTATTTAATAGAGTTGGTCTAAGATCTTTGATTGGTAATTCCACTGAATGAAATTTCTCCAGGATAGTTCTGTCAAATTCTTTTTTTCCTGTGACTGGCTCATATTGTCCTGTTCTTTGTATGTTTTGTAGTTTTTTGTTTCTAACTGGTCGTGCTGAGTATTATATTGTCATAACTCTGGAAACTTAGTTCTCTCACTTCTCAGTCCTCAGGGATTTCTAAGTTTTATTTGCTGAAGGCTGGAATTGCCTGTTTTTTACTTTTTAAAACTTTTTTGCAAAGTGTAAATTCCTTGATTTTATTGTGTGGCCACTGGAATTTCTGTTTTGTTATTTCTGTGGTCATCCAGTGAAATGATATAAATTTCACCAATAAAAATAAATAAATTAAAATAAAAAAAGCAAAAGCCCTTGTTAAGAGGACTAAAACCAAGGCTAGCATGTGAGTTGGTCCATCATGGATCTACCAGACTGATCTCAACTTTGACTTTTTGGAGAACAAAATTTCCTCTTCCTGGCCTGGCTCTAGCCAGATGCTCCTCAAATTCAGACTACTGTTTCCAAAACCATCACAGTGAAAATGGAGGTTGGTAACTGGCTCATGTGTGTCCTGACTTGTGAAAACTTGAAAGCTGTTCAGCCTCTTCCTTCATCCCAAATTCCTGTGATTGTTTTAATTGTCTGATCAGTTCCCACAGTTACAAACTAGTTAATTCCAATATATTTTTCCAGCTCATTCATTATTTATACTGGAGGGATTAATCTTTAATACTTCCTACTACACCATTTTGTGTCTGAGCTCTTTATGTATCCATTCAACACTTTAAAATCCAAAGTCAAAATGCATAATCCTCCCTTAAACTTGATTAATTAGGTTCTGAATAGTTTCATACAGAATTCTATACATTCCCAACATAAAACTAAAATGTCCAGGGTTAGATAATTTCTCCTTATTATATATACAAAATATACAATTTAAAACATATAATATATGATAAAATGTACAATTGCTCTTATAAAGGTTGAAAGCAAATATATAATATACAATAACTTAGTAAAAGTTAAATCTGTATAAAATATAGAATGATTTTTATAAAAGTTAAAAAAATTTTAATTTGGAATTTCAGTCCTGTGTTTCCTCATTGCTTGTATTGTTTTTTTTTACCAACTGATGCTAATTTCCCCCCCTTTATTGATATTTATGATTAAAGAAGAAAGTTTTAAATCTTTTCTTAAATTCAAAAGGCTTCTGATACAAATACATAGCACTTGCTGTACCTCTATGGATGTATGGCAGTTTTGTACAAGCAACTTTTTCATGTCCTGGTTTTCTGCATTTACTTGGTAAAACTAATATTTGGAGAAGAGTCCTTCTGTTCATGTCCTGTAATAGACCAGTCAAGCCACTTTTCATCATGGTGGTTCTGGGTGTGCAGTGATCAGACCTGCAAGCAGCCATACAGTTTTTTCTCTCTTTCCTTACGAAGCAAATAATTTCTAAAAACAGTTCTGGCTATGTAAATAGAAAATTTTTAAGTGAGAAGAGGATTTGGGATCAATTGAGAATGAGGAATTTTTATATATGTATCTATATCTACTTCTATGTCTATGGATAGACATATCTCTTGAATAATTTTAAAAACTAATAAAAATTTAAAAGTGAATTTATATGATTAAATCTACCATTTCAAAAACTGTAGGATTTATAAATGGATTAATAAATGATTACCCTTTTGTTTTAAAAAATGATGAATAGGATAAAATAAATATTGTCTTACTTCATGTTCTTTTCCTCTGCAAGTTTCCCTGTATTTCATTTTCTGGGTGCAGAGCTTTTCCAAGAATAGATTAAAATTTTCCCAAGTTACTCTCTGTTTCTCTCCAGACTTCTAACCAGAGTGAATGTAGTAAAAAGAAAAATTATTGAGCACATGTTTCTAATAATGAAAAACTTGAAAGGCATCATAAAGTAGCAAGAATATATAAAAATGTCTCATTTTTCTAATTAACTAGATTTCTGAAAGATTCACTACTAGGTCTTTAGATGTAGATTTAGCCCACTCTATTGGACTGTTCAAAAAATATATAACAATGTAAGATTTTCAGAAAATAATTTTAAAAGTTTACAGAAGAAAATATAGAAAATTATAAGAGGGAAAAGAATCATACATTGATTAGATAAATTATAGTGTAGCCTAGTAATAGACTACTAGCAAACTCCTAAAAATGAGGTGGTCTTGACATGGAATGATGTTCATGATATATTATGAAGAAAAAAAGTTAAGTTTTAGAAAAGTATGCTTAGTGTGAAGGCCACCTTTCAATTTCTCAGACCAGAACCTTGGTATTGTCCCTGGCACTTCTTTTTCTCTCATACCACGTTTCCAATCCTTCAGGAAATATTTTGGTTCTACTTTCAAATATATATATAAATCTGGAATGTTCCCTCCATCACTACTGCCAGTCGCATCCATGACACCATCTCTCTTATGCAGTTGGCACTTAACAGATCTCCTTGCCCTGACCATTACTTCTCTTCAGCCTATTCTCAACACAGAGTGATTTCTTTAAAACTCAAGTAACATCACTGTTCTGCACAATTCCTCCAGTCACTCCCCCTTTTGTGCAAAATGAAACCCAAAGTCCTTATGATGGACAGCCAGAACTTCCGTGATCTTATCTACTTTTACCTCCCTGTCCTCATCTACCACTACTCTTCTCACTCCACTCCTGCTCCACTGGTTTCCATGCTCATCCTAGAATATGCTAGACCACTCATATTAAGGCTGTTTCATATACCCTGAATGATCTTCCACCAGATAATCTCGTGGCTAACTTTCCCACTTCCATTGAGTCTATCCTCCAATGCCACTTCCTCAGTGAGACCTAAACCCCTATTTTAAAATTGAAAACCACACTCAGCCTCATCCCTAGAGCTCTCCACTTGCCTTACCCTATTCTTTCTATTCCCATAGGCTTTACTACTTCCTAATATACTATGCACTCTACCTATTCATTACCTTTATCATTTATTGTATGTTTCTCCTTATAAAAAGTAAGCTCCATAAAAGGATGGGCTTTATCCATTTCGTTTCCTTTTATTTTCTAAGTATCTAGAACACTGCTTGACATATGGAATGGACTTAATGACTGTTTGTGGAATTCGTTGTTGTTTTTTTTTTTTTTAATAACAT
>JAQZBX010056117.1:0-18260 GCA_029593785.1 Cabassous unicinctus
AGTGCAGGGCCAGTGTCTGGCAAAGGAGGATGATCCACTGATGGGCTCTTGTTATTGATAACAAACCTTATGAGTCTTTGCTCTTTAAATTGAAACAGACTATTGTTATGGGGTGTTTAACTGTTGCCTCATGAGAGCCTCCTTGTTGCTCAAATGTGGCCTCTCTCTAAGCCAAACTCAGCATATGAATGCATTACCTTCCTCCCAGCATGGGACATGGCTCCTGGGAATAAGCCTCCCTGGCAACAAGAGATTACTAACAAGTGCCAATGGGCAATATGTTTAGAAAAAGACCTTGAATAAAAGAGGTGAAGATAAAGACAATTGAGTTCATATGGCTAAGAGACTACAAAGTGAGTTGGGAGGTCACCCCAGAGGTAACATTTATACACATCTCAATAGGACATCATCGGCTTCCAATATGGATATCACCCCAAACAGTGGGGTTTCTTAGGGCTCTGGAGACACCCAGGTCCTATATCAGGGCAGATAGCTGCAGAGTTTTGTGTCATCAGTGGGCCTACTTTGGAATCCTTGCTCCTGAGAGTGACAGAGTTGGGCCCAAATATGTCTTCCTTGCACATGGTCCATCTGTCCCTTCTATTCAAACCTATATGTGGTGCCAGAGTTTGTAGGTGTACTTCCAGAAACTGGAGTCTTTGGGCTGCCCATGTGCCAACTGGACCTGGAAGATTGGTGGCAGTACAACTCCTACACTACAGCTCAATGGACTCAACTTGGACACCTGGTGAGGAGATGATGATGGACAACAGCCATCCCAGGGAATGTAGAGAGTCTGTAGCTGCAGGCAGGATAATCCCATCCCTCTTATACAAGGGATATAAGCCACTTCTCACTTGGAGGTGGATTGGACATCACCATCTCAGACACCTCAGGATTGGGGGAAGAGCTATGGACTAGAGTGGACTTACTGGTATCCTGTTATAGACAAATTTTGATTTATGCAATGGAAGTAATTACAACATTAATTTGGAGCCAGTGGTGACCGGATGCTTTGGGAGCAGGGAGAGGGAAAAGCAGTTGTAATATGGAGGCTTTTTGGGGACTTGGGAATTATCCTGAGTGACATTGCAATGACAGCTATAGACCATTTTATATCATCATAAAACATGCAGAACTGTGTGGGAGAGAGTGTGGTCTATAATGTGAACTATGGTCCATGATTAGTGGCAAAGACCCAAGATGTGTATATCTATTACAGGTGATGTGCCACTCTAATGAAGGATATTTATGTGGGAGGTAGTGGGAGGAGTGGGAGGTGGGGCATAGGGGAATCCCTACAATTTTTGTGAAACATTTATGTAATATAAGTATCTTTTTAAAAATAAAAAAATATTTAAAAAAATAATCTTGGTTTATCAATTGCAACAAATTTACCACAATAAAATAAAATATTAAAGATATGGAAAGCTATGTGTGGGTGGGAGGGTTATACAGGAATTCTGCTCATTCTACAATATTTTTTGGTAATCCATAAAAGATATAATAAAAGTAAAACTGCTGCCTAGGACAAAGAAAAACAATATATACTGCCAAATGGGTCAATTAAAGACAAAGTCAACAATTAAATATATATATAATTGAAAAATTATCTCTCTATATATACAGCAAATCTCCAAAATATATGAAGCAAATGTTGAAAAATTGAATGTAGAAATAGACAGTGGTACATTACTAATAGGAGAATTCAATACACCACATTCAAGAATGGATTGACCCTTTAGACAGAATATTAAGAAGGAAAGAAAGGAATATAAAAGGTTAATGAAAGGAAAACAAGTGGGGGATATATGGCAGTTATCTATTTCCTCCAAGAAATTTTGGGTAAACCAACTACTCTAAAACTAACATGAATAAAATGAAAACAACAATAAATTCATGGTGATATTTGTTTCAATAAAAAATAAATTTTAGAAATATTGTCTCCTACACTTATGCTTGAAAACTTCCCAAAAGCTTGAAGATCAATCTGAGAGGACTGGAGATATTACTTAATGTGATTTATTTTAAAATTGAAAATCATTCTGTGACCAAATATTTTTCAATTGAACACTACTTGATACACACATAATAGAATAAAAATATATTGCAAAATAAAAGAAGTCAGGTAAGATTTAATATAATCCATGATAAGAAATAGCCCATAGAACAAGAATATTTAAATGTTACTAATAATTCTGACATCATTGAAATCAATGATGACATAATTCATATTTATATATTACAGCCCTAAGAATTGGAAACAAAAATCTTTGAGAATGACACAAATTTCTGGTTTAGTGATTTTATTTTCATTTGCACCGTATTTAGTTCTGGATTTTCAAATTCCTATTGGGGAATTCTTCACATCTTATTGGAATGAATTACCACAGATAACAATAGGCAAAACCCTACTTTTATGCAGCAAGAAAGCTCTAAATCTTTTTCAACAGTAAACCCAAGAAAATATTATGGACCCATAATTAAAGATTATGCATCAGTATGCAAAAAGAAAAATGATGTGCCAGTCCTGCTGTCCTGGGTCAATTATTAAAACAGGTGTTTACTTTCTATGAAGAAACTTACGAAATCCTGATCATCACACCATTCTTTACATAGGCATCAGAGCAAGCAAAAAGTGAGTGGGGGAATGGAAAGCATGACAGAAAAAAAAGGAAAATGAAAAAAAAAAGTCCAGAAGGACATCACAGATCATGTACAATGTCATTATAGCCTTCACTGTTCACCAGAAGAATGGATTCCTGCTGTTCTTCAGTCTACCCAGAAAAGGGTTGCCATAGCACTTATACGAGGTCATAACTACTTTCAAGGAAATGCAAATAGCTACAAGGTCTCAGAGGTGGACTCAGAAGAGAGGTGAATTAAACTAATTTTAATCCTAATGAGATTACTCGGGAAACCCCTTGTTTGCAAAAGGTCCCACTCAGGTCTCAGTCAGCCAAGGTTAGAAGAAGAAATGGTCACAAAAATGAGAAATATTTACACCACAATGAGGAGGTAGTCTAAACAATCCAAAGTGACACCAGATAAATCTGTACTTACCCAGGGATGCAAATCCTATTCAAGGTGTGCTAAATTACCCTGCAGGTCTCTGGTTCCAAAATGGCTCCCAGCACAGGCAGCTGAAACAAATAGGAGCAGGCTCCATGTGGTCTATGTGGAACCAGGGAAATGAGACAGCCTGGTGGCGCTGATTTTCTGGTGTTGTGATTTGGCTTGCCCCTCCTCCACCGTGGGGACCCATAAAGGTGTGGATTGAACCTATACACCACCCATTGTTTTGGGGTGGGGTGGCAGGAAGGAAGGCGGCAGGGAATCTTTGAAATAGAATTCTCCTATATTGATGACCAGGTTGAATAGAACACAGAAGAATGAATTCAAAAACTCTCTTCCATGTAACAGGGTAATGAATCCCTAATTCAGTTTAGAGGTAGTGGTCCAAATATAGCTGTATTAGGAAGAAATGAAGAGTCAAATTGATGTTTAAGGGGGGAAAGTAGTAAACACATGAGAAGCCATGAAACACACACAACAGCCACACCAAGCAATTCCATGTTGATAATAGGAGACAATGGAATATGTGTGCCAAATATACACTCTGGACCAAGCTTAGTGGTCATAGTCTGATGATAATAACTCATAATCTGTAACAAAGTTCCATCACAGTGTAGTGTGTTTATGGAAGGCTGTTGTATGTGGAGTCTTACAATATGCATGATTTTGTTTTCTAAGTTTACCTTCTATAATAAAAGTATACTTTGAAAAATAATCATAGTCTGGGTTAGAGAAAATGACATTAAATGTATGATATGGCCTCTACTCAGGAAAAATCTGTTGATGTTATTTTTTGTGAACATATTTGGTGCTTTTCAAATAGAAAAACCATTTTCAAAATGACTGACAAATAGCAAACATTGTAAATGACTCTAAGATATCTAATATCCTTTGAAGAAGAATTTTTTCCTAAGAATGTGTGCACTACTCAAAAGATAAGTACCCACTACATGAAAATGTAAGGCACTTATTTACCTCCCCTGAGAAGTACAGTCTTGAAACATGAGAAGGCAAGGCCTACAGGATTTCATTCACTGGTGAAGATAGTAGGTCCAAAAATTTCTGTACACTTTTTAAAAATTAATGAAAAAATGGTAGCAACACTTACTGGGAGAATAATGATGAGATAGATCCAAATGTCTTTCTCTGATTTTTAACCTTTGAATACGCCCATTTTTGATTAAGAGGAGATTTTTGTTAATTAATTTATGAATTTCTACTCTAATGATAGCAAGCTCTAGTTTTCTTTCAAAGAAAGCATCTCTGATTAGCCTCATAACTCTGTGACATTCTCCTGTATAGAGGGATTCTGAGGCAGTTATCCATATGTAAATAACTGCTGTTAGGTCATGTTCTACTTGTTTGAAATCAATTTAAATAAAATGAAATTTATTCTTAGAGCAAAATCTAAGGCTGACAGCTCACAGAAAATAACCAGGAAAATGAAACGATGCACTTTCCCCAACCTCCAATTCTTTGCCAATGGCATCTAGATGGCCTACCCACCATCAGGAGGGAAAAAATATCTACAGGCTTAACAAGGACACAAAACCCAATTCGGCTATTCCCCAGATGTCAGGCAGAGTGACTCATAAGGTTCAAGAGATGCATGGTCCAGTCTGAGGATACAACCATCCATCTTAATGCACCCATGTTTACATCCTCCAAATTTGAAGAGCAAAAAATGGAAAACCTGAAAAGAGAAATAGAAAAACACAGGGTTTTGTGTGTGACTATCAACACACTCTGTTTGGAAAAATATTTTTTATTGAAGCATATCATTCATACCTAAATGTACAGCAAAATTATGTGCATAATGAATGCTGGGACTTTCCAAATAAGCATGTGTAACATCATACAGGTGTCCCATACAGCAGTCTCCAACAACTCCTGGGTTTGTGGTGAAAGGGTTGTTAAAAACTAGGCAAGAGCATCATGAAAATTTAACTACTAACTGTAGACCCTATCTCCAATTGGGTGTATTTCCCCCAATCCACCTATTTTTTCTACAAATCAATTTTATAGAGACCTAATAATAAAGAAGTCAACTGAGGCAAAGTGTACAATCCATGGAATTTGCTGTAAAACAAGAGCTTTGTGTTCATCAATTCAATCATTATTAAAGCATTTTCATTATTTCCATAAAATTACCAACATAAATCAGACCCAAAAGTTCACACATAAATGCCTCTCCTCACAATATTGCCATTTCCCCTGCTATACATAGTGGCTATTTATGGCTATTCTTGCAGTAATATTTATGAGTTTTGAAGCCATTTTATTGGGATATTTTCAATATTTTTATATTGAGATATTTCCCATATTTTTAGGGTGGTCTAGCCAAACCCTAAAAGGAATGGTTTCTTTTAAATGCAGTTAATGAGAGCTCTAATAAAAGCAGAAAAATGAAAGAGAAATGAATTAGAAAGAAAATAAAAATTTTAAAAGAGAGTGAAAGGGATCATCCGGGATGCCTCAAGAGCCATAGGACTGTCCTACTATGGCTGCTGGTTTCCACCTGGACCCTTGGCTGGTGAGAGGCTCTGCTTACCTGGGGCTAGGTGGCCAGTGGTTCTGCCAGACAGCAGATGGAAAATATTCTTCCTTTTTTTCTAAGCCCAATCACAGCCCTTAGGAAATCATCAGAGAATGATTTTCCCCCACGACTGAAACATTTTCAAAAAAGCAATTATCTCAGGTACAGAAACTGAATGTCTCTTGTGAACACTGAATTTTGGCTTCCAGGGTTTCCCTGTGACTTGATCCTTATGCCTCCAGCTAGAAATGTGCTGCTTGCATTGAATTTCGGAATACAAGTAGACATCGCAGATTTCACCATGAGATGTCTGGTTCTAGAGACCTGGCCCCTGATTGCAATTCTGCATCTTTAATCTTGATCCAGGTCTACAATAGGACTTCACTCGACCAACCCCTCATGTGACTGAGCTTCATCTGGTCTTGTGTTTCGATCCTGTGGTGTGTGCCTTTAGTCCTGAGGGTAATTTCACAGCCAGTTTGCAAATTGAAAGAAGAAGAGATTTGGGTGTGGGAGAGTGGGGATGGGGTGCTTTTTCTTGCAGTTCACAAACAGCACAAGGAGCACCACTTGGGCTCTTGGTGGGGGAAGTCACAGCTCCCAGTGGTGGCTTGGCTGTTGTGCCACATTTGAGGAGAAGCAAGCTACTTCCTCAGCTTGATGGCTGAATATTGGCACTGATGGTTTGAACTTCCATTGAAAGTTTCTCTTGATTCAAGGCTTGGGTATGAGATTTTCTGAACAGGATGGCCATGCCTCTGGCCCATCCTAATGCCACTAATTGTCCAGGGTCTTGATGGTTTTGGGAGCTCACCCCTGGAAAGTGATTGGTTTCACTTTTGCAAGCAGCCCATCAGCTTTCTTAGTAGCACATAAAAAATATTTCTTCGTGTAAACAAAAATATAGTAGAAAAACATACATAGAATTTCAGTTGCAAAGTTGATAAATACAAATATATAAATTATGTCAGTTTTAAAAGAAAAGTGTAACAGCCAAATGATGTCTAAGTTAGTTTTGGAACCAACTTGGTTTTTATCACTGCAGTGCCATTCTCTTTTCCTAAATATCTTAGCACAATTCTGTAAACTAAATGTCTAACCCCAAAGAGATATAAGTTTAATGACCATACTATATGGTCCTTAGATTTAAAGCAGCAAGGTTAATTCCCACCCCCAAACACACAAAGGAAACATAGACATGGCCTTTAACAGAAGTCACTGGTGAACACTTTTTCAACTCCTTCCTCTTGGAGGTAATGGGATGGAAAGAGACATTCTAGGTATGAAGGAATCAAGAAATACACATTCACTATAATTTCTTTGACTTTACGTGCAGTTGAGGGAAGTTCAACTAACACCTTTTTGGGAGAGGTATGGCAGGGAAGAGGCAGAAGACAGTACTCATTTCCATGATTTATTTTGTTTCAGTTTGGTAATTTTACAACAGTGGAATATTTGAATACACTACAAAGCTTTAGTAATCTGACTCATAAGAAAGTATGTATTAAAACTTGGTGTTTAAAAAAACACTCAAAAGTTAGAAGTTTGCTATGATAAGGTTCCTATCAAGGTAACCATGGCCAGAAGTTGCTTAATAAGTTAGAGGTTTCTAGAAGAGCATTTATGAAAGGATGAAGAGAAATGAAAATCTTGAGATGCAATGCAGACCCTTGTTATTCTGAACCCAACATTATAGGCCCCCTCCCATCTGAGGTACTGTTATACATGGTGTTTCCAAGCTGCCACTTTTCAGCCAGAGACCCAGTATCTTACTATCCTGATCAATGCCCCCTCCACTCATTCCCACAAAACTTGAATTGCCAAGAATAACTTTGGAGGGTTTTATCTCAGTGATTTCTGCCACCAATTTCCTCAAATATTCCTTTTCACCAGGTTGAAGTTAAAAGTACAATGAAACACTGAAATGAAAACCAATTCTCTTGGTTTTACAGACACATCAGAAGAAAAGATATTTAAAAAAATAATTTGTAGAGGACTTTATTTCATAAGTCCTTAAAAATATTCAAGTATCTTACTGTGGCATAAAATATGATCCCTCAGTACACTAACTGGCATAATAAGTCAGAAACAGTAACACTACAACAACTTTATACTTTGACCTTTTATGTTTTCATATACATGGAGCCTAGTTTCATGGTCACAAACCTGAGGCTTCTGAAAATAAGCCAAACAAATAATTTATTCTTCAACAAGGCTGACTTCATTTTTGTGTATATATTTTTTGTATTGCATCTTACAATGGTAATAACAAAAGCCTATTTCTTCCAAAAAAGCATAATACAATCAGAGCTGGCAAACATGAACACACACAAATACATCCAAACAAGTGGCTTAAGAGAAAAACTAGCAAACATTGCCTGACCACCCTCAAGAGTAGAAACACCAAGTTAAAAGATATATAAAGAAGAGGGAAAGCACATTGAAGCCATTTCCAGTGGCAAAATATAGGGCAAAATGAAAAACCAGGAAATAGTAACATCTGTTAGGATGTTAACCTATTATTTTGACATGAATTTGATATTTTAAAAATGATCCTTAAATGATATAAAAATCTGCCCATCATTAACCCAATTCCAAAATGAAATGTCAGCTTCATTTACCAAAGGGGAAATCAAAGGAAAACACAGGCATCCATAGCCCTCCACCTCACCTCTGAGTATCAGGCTGTATTCTGAGTATCAGTCTGTATTCTGAGTATCACCCTTACCACACCAGAACCTGAAACCAGCCCAAGCTGGAGAGGAAGGCCAGAGGCCAGGAGTCTGTGTCCCATGGGTGCTCAAGTGATCCCACAAGGTATTCTCCAAGTCCACCCTGCCCACCCACCAAACCCCAGGGAGGATGAGTGAGCCATCACACTCTTTGTTCTGCTGATATTTGGGTGCCACCTTCAGGCCACTTTTGTAGGGGCACATAACATTGATCCTCTCTGCCCAAGTAGCCTTGGGGTGGGTGTGGCCCCATTGGGGGTGGGATGCCCTTTGTCTTCAGTCTTGGTGGGATTTGGGCCTCCTGGTTTTGGAGGATGGGTGGAGCCTTGGTCCTTAAGATTCTGTGGCCTGTGGCCAGGGGTGGAGGTCCAAAGTGAGCCCAACCTTCCCATGATCCCTTCTAAGCCACCAGAACAGTGAGTGAAACCATTAGGACTTAGGAAACCTGACCTGACACTAAATGAATTTCATCAAGCATCCCCAGTGATACCACATGGAAAAGAAGAATCATCAAAGTGAACTTCTGTATTCCAAGGAGAATGATGGGGAAGATGGGTAATTGTATGCAGCCAATGTCACAAATAATGAAATTGTATTAAAAAAGACATGCAATTACTATAATATCTGGTGATTTGTTCCATTATACATTTGTTCTCTTGAAACATTGACATATGGAAGAAGACTGAGGACCAAGCTCCTGTATAGATCAATATATAGATAGAGATAACACATGTATATATATATTAATTTCTTAGAACATTTCAATAAGTTTGCATGAGAGAAAACATTTGCCAATGATCTTCTCATAAAAGTTAGAATGAGGAGATCATACAGCAGGAGTGAATTTTAATTTTGACTTTATACACTTTTCACTGCATGTTCCTGATAAGACTGTTTCTTTGTCTTCCAATCCATATTCTTTGAAGACACACTAAGTGTCTCTGATCAGTCTCTTGGTTTCATAAACTGCTAGATACTTTCATAGAAATTTCTCTAGAAAGGGGACTTTTTCCTCTCAGTTATGGGAAAGTTACCTGAGCAGGTCTTCTGATCAGATAATCTGTCAGCTATTGTTGGTGTGATTTTTATTTTGTTTATATGGATTATTTTGGATTTTTATCCTGTTTTCTTCCTCAGGGTGTAAATCATTTTGGGACAATGGTGACAAAGTGTACATTTCTAGATAAATATTATACTTATTAGACCACTTAACCAGTCTGATAGTCAGCAAATAATCATTTTCATGGTACCATTCAAGAAAATTGAAACTACTCAACTTCCAGCTATCCTTATTGGTGTTAAAAACAATTCAACCCAAATATGAATTGCCTTAAAATTTGCTGATTATTTACAAACAAATAAGTGTATGTCAATGAAGTTGGTAAATGTGGAAGTTTGCTGTATTTGGGAAATTTAGTTTTCACAAATTTATTTTGAGCAAATTGTTAGTAGAGAATGTGCTGTGTTCAGTAACTGTGTTGGAGCTGAAATTGTAGAGAAGACAGTTTGTAGATGCAGAGATAAAACACATGCCCCTATAGAATCCAGTGTTTAGAAGGCCCAGCTCACATATTCTTAGAATTACATTTGTGCATTCACCTTCTGCAAATATTTGAAGTAAATTAGCATAAAGCTAGCAATGTGCATGAGTTCATTTCTGATTTCACATAAGTTTCATTGGCTTTCTTAATATCTTTGGGGAAAGGAACCTCATTTATGGCTTTATTCTATTCCCCTTAAGCATAGTTTAAAATGGTATTTTTTCCTTGTGTCCACTTCCCACTGAAAACTTGTTTACACACACACACAAACCATCTTTAATGTCTAAGAGGAGTAGATGAAAGCAAGGAGCCTTCCATAGGCTCAGTTCTGTCTCACATTGAGCACTTGGGCCTGGGAATAATTACTGAAACTCTCTGTATTACTCCATCTGACATGGAAGGAAAAATATGAGTCATTGGCTTTAAACTTCTTAGTTGTCAAGTGAAAATGCCAACCTTAAGTCACCTATTGGGTAATTTCATTTATATAACATTATTAAAATGACAAAATTATAGAGATGAAAACAAATCAGTGTTACCAGGGATTAGGAATGATAAAGATGGGGTTGGGATCTGAGGAAAGTGGGTAAGAGGTAAGGACTGAATAGCTCTGTACCTTGATGACACAGTGGTTAGATAAACTGATACCTGTGAAAAACTGGAACAGAAAAAAGAACTGTGCACACATTGTATCATATCAATTCCCTGTCTTTGATATTGTTGCATAATCATGTCAGAAGCTACTATTAGTGGAAACTGGGTAAAGGATATATGGGACATATCTGTACACTATCTTTGCAAACTCCTCTGAATCTATAATTATTTCAAAATAAAAAAGAAAACAACAAATTGCATTGCAATATATTGCAATGAAATGATATCAAAATAAAAATACTATTTACAAGAGCATCAAATATATAAAATAAATACAACTATGAATCTGAAAGATAACAAGATCAGTACACTGGTCACTTATTTTAAAAAACCTTTCTTTTAGAAAAGTAAATAAATGGAGAAGCAGAATGTGTAAATGAACCCCAAACATGGTATTTGTAAAGTCTCAGTTCTACCCATATTGATTTAAAGTTTCAATACAATCCCAAGTAAGATGCCAGTAGGTTTTTCTGCAACTAAGGAGCAGAATTTAAAATTCATATGGAAATGAAAATCACTTAGAAGAGCCAAAAAAACTTTGAAATAAAAGAAATAGAGTTAGAAGACCTAAACTACTTGATATCAAGACATAATTTAAAGCTCCAATACTTAAGAGCATGTGACTTTGGTAAGTAAATAGCCAAATAAATCTGTGAAACACAATACAGAGATGAGAAGTATCCTCATACATATGGTTAATAGATTTTCTGCAGATATGCTATGACAATTCAGTGGAGAAAATAAGGGATTTCCAATAAATATTGTTCAAACAATCACATATTGATAACAGACTGGAATGTTAAATGTAAACTCTAAAACTTTCATAAGAAAACTAATAAAAAACTTCATGGTTTTGACTTAGGCAATGGTTTCTTAGCTATGGCAGCAAAACCACAATTTCTAAATAAATAAACTAGGACTTTGTCAAAATGAAGAACTTCTGTTATTCAAAAGACACCATAGAGAGAATTAGAAAATAAGCCACAGACTCAGAGATAAGTTTTGAAAATCATATATCTGCTAAATGACATAGTCGAAATATGGTGAGAGCTCACAGAACTCAAAAATAACAAAATTATATGTAAAATATTCAAACAATTTAATGAAAGGACAATGAATTGATGTCAAAGAAGCACCTAAAACAGATGTAAAAAACCATGAGTCTTGAGGAAAATGCAAATTAAAATCACAACACATCAACTCCAATAGCTAAAATTTAAGAATGCTCAACATACTAAGTGCTGTCCAGGATGTGAAGAAACTGGAACCCTCACACAATGCTGGTGGGAATGTAAAATGGTTCATCAGCTTTGAGAAAAAACTTGCAGTTTCCTACAAAACTAAATAACCCCCCATAATAAAGTCTAATCATACAAAGAGACTCAGTTACTTATGGGTCTGGCCAGCAGGAACCACAGATTTTCTGTCACCACATTGAAAGTCAAGTAGAGCCCCAAAAGGGAGCCCAAACTGGAAACTAAAACACAAAATTTTACCTGATTGGTGATACCAACCATAATTAAGAGATTTTGTTCAAGAAGACAAGAAGAAAGGCACAGACTGTCAGTGAGAATAATATAGGGTCTGCCCCTATCTTTCTAGAAAAAATAGAGAGAGGTAATTGACTACTAACACTAGAGACTCAGAGACCCTCTACTATTTACATTTAAAAAGGAAGAGACAGGCCTGTCTAGAGCCCACTGATAGGCAAGGCAGATGCCCATAGGCAAATAATTCATAAGGCCTGAGTTTTACTTAAAATGAGAGAGATGATGCAATGGGGAGAACATTTCTTTGACCTTTAAGATAGAGATTTGGAGTGCATCCACAGCCCTGGAGAGACCCCTTTGACTCAGAGTCATGGAAGATTATTTTTACTGGGAAACCCCTCTCTGCATGTTACCAGGCAGTCTTGCTCAACCAAAGATCCTACTAACAGTAAGGCTACAGACCAGGAGAGCTATTGGCAGGACATGAGAGGGTCTCATATTAGTCACAGATCAGGCCTATTCAGCCACACTACAAGGGGCCACAGAGCCCCTTCCCTGAAGGTCCCTCTTTCTTGCTTCTGCATATTAAATACCCACTCCCCTGCCCCCAAGGAATTGTAATTATTGGAACAATTCTTATAAAAGAGCGACACCTAGTGGTAGCCTCTTGTGCTCTTACATTTCCCCATAAGTATTGATCATACCTTAACCCATTGCCTGGAATGCACATAAAACCTGACAACAGCATACATAAAATCAGAGCTGGCCATCATCTGCCTTTCCCCCCAACCTGGGGATTTGTGATCTCTGCACCTTTCAGCAAAGGGAGTTGTCAGCACTGGGCAGTGGCAATTGGCTGGGCATCCCGGGAATACCCCTCACCATCCTCTTTCCCCAGGCCTCCTCAGCACTTTCTCAGTCAGGGTCAGTTCTCAAGCAGAGCTATATGGAAGGGCAGTCATGGTCTTTGTCCCATCCCTACATATGTCATCACCATGGACAGCTTGCCTAAATTCCAATTGAATTACAGCCCTGAAGGAATCTAGCATTTAGTAGGTCTCTATAAGCATGTTCAGAGTTGAGGACCCTGTAGGCTTCCATATATGGCCAATAGGTTTTCTGTAAATATGCTAGGACAATTCGGTGCAGAAAGCATGAGCTTTTCAACAATGAGTATTCAAACAATCACACATGATCCATCCACCATGATGCTGGTGAGAACAGACACCCCGAATATCAATTGGGACACCCTAGTGAAAGAGAAATGGTTGCCTATGAGGCTCCATTACTGCCAGGAAAGTCAAACAGTTCCCTGAAAGGGAGTCCAAACTGGAAACTGAAATTGAAAATTTTACTTGATAATACTTAAGGAACACTAAAGGACATCAACAGTAAAAACTGATGAAATTGATGTGATTAAAATTAAAGACATATGCTCTGAGAAAGATAGCACTACAAAGAAAAGACAGGCCACAGCTTTAGAGAATATATATGTAAATCTCATATATAATTAAGAGCTTGTATCCAGGATACAAAAACACTTAAAACTCAGCCATAAAAATACAAACATTCCAATTAAAATTTGTCTATATGATCTTAATACTATCCCATTAAAAAGATATGTGGGTGGGAAATAATACAAGAAGAAAAACTCAACATATTAGTCATGAGAGAAATGCAAATTAGTGCATAATGAGATACCACTACACACTAGCTTAAAAAAAAAAATTAGAATACCAAATAGTGGCTTGAATGCAGAACAGGAACTTGTATTTATTATTCATGCGGATGCAAAACAAAACAATACAGCCACTTGGGAAGATAATGCCAGTTTCTTATAAAGTAATCCATTTACCTAACAAATGGTTCTTTAACCCCACTTGTATATATTTACTCAAGTGAACGGTAATCATTTCCACAAAAAATCTTGTACATATACATTTAAGCATCTTTGTTCTTGGTCACAAAAATTGGAAAAAAAATGTTCATCAACAGGTAGAAAAAAGATCTGAGTTAGTAGGAAGGGCAGACTGGTTGGTAAGAGGAAGTGACCCTTTCATCTCAGAAGAAGAGAAAGAGAGAGGTAATTGACTAGTAACACAAAAGAATCCAAGCCCTTCCTCTATTTACATACAAAAGAAGACAGACAGACTTCTACTGAGCTGGTTGATATCCAAGGCAGATGCCCTCAGGCAAAAAAATCATAAGGCAGCTATTTACTTAAAAAGATGGAGATGATGCAATGGAGAGACCATTGCTCTGAGCCTTGTCATAGAAGAGACTCTGAGTGCCTCTCCTCCCCTGGGGAGGCCCCTTTGACACAGTCATGGAAATTTTTTTACTGATAAACCCTCTTTCCAAGTTTCCAGGCAGCCTGGCTCAACCAAGGCTCTACTACCAGTAATGCTTGAGCCAGGTGAGCTATCAGCAGGATGAGAGAGGTTCTCACATCAGTCACAGATCAGGTCCAGGTAGCCACCTACAGAGGTCCACACAGCCCCTTTACTGAAGGGTCACTGCCTCCTTCTCCTGCACTAAAAGCCCAGTTTCTACCCCTCTGGGAATTGTGAGTATAGGAAAAATTTCTTATACAACAGGGACCACTTGCAGTGGCCTCTTTTGCTCTTGCTTTCTGCACTATAGTTATTGATGCTTTAACACCTTGCCTGGAATAAACAGTAACCCTTACAACGGTACACACAAAATCACAGATGGTCCCCATCTGCCCTTCCCCAAGGTCTAGGGATCAGTGGTCTCTGCATCTTAAGGTCAATGGGGTCATCAGTCTCAGGTAGTAGCCATTGACCAGCCAAACTGTGGTCTTCCCCTGCCATCTTCCTTCCACAGGCCTCCCCAGGACTTTCACAGAGTCAGATCCCAAAGCAGAACTCTGTGAAAGGGCAGTCCCAGGTTACAAGTCTCACCATGAAATATGTTGCCACAATTGACATTTTACCTAAAATACCCATTGAATTTCAGCCCTGATATTGTCTGGCTTTTAGTAGGTCTTTGTAAACTTCTTCATTATTAAGGCCCTGGTGGACCCCCACTTTTGCAGAAGTGAATTAGCCAGTGATGAGATGGCACATGGAAGTAGGTGCCCACATGTCCTGGAAAAGGCACCAAACTGAGGAGATAGGTTTCCCTTTTCTGTGACATTCAGCTTAGGAACTACTTACCTTTAGAGACCATGCCTCACTTGGTTATTTCACAGGAAGCTTCCGAGCTTACATGGAAGGATGTCAGACAGTTTATCACTGGTTTCTGGAGGTGGCTGTAATGAAGGTCTGTAAATTATCTGTGAATGATTTCCTGTAGATGATTTCAGGCTTGGTTAATCACTTATGATGCAATCTCTAGCCTTTGTTCCTAAACTCACTAGCTTATTTTAATCACTTCTTTCAAATGCAGACAATCTTGAAAGTTGGAAGCTTCAGTGTAGATGAAGTTGGGATATAGCCACAGGCTCCTCTACACTCAAAGTCTTCTTCCAACCACCCCACCACCAGGTGGCAGGTTAAAAATTCCTGGGCCTCTGGGAAGTTCCCCAGTCTAGGGCATTCCCATTCCTCACTTTTCTTAGCCCCATTTTAGAATCACTGGCATGGAGACAGACATTTAGCTTCTAGCCAGATGAATGTTCTAGAACTCTGTGGACATTTCCTGAAAGGGCAGTGCAGAAGGTTGATGGGCAGGAGGGACACAGGGCTCTGAGAAGGAAGGGCCCCCACAGAGGGAGCCAAGCAGCTGAGTGGCAGGAGGGTCACTTGGAGTGGTGGACCATGGCTATGTCACAGATGTCTGATCATGATGTCCCCTGTGCCACAGTTAGAGACTGGCTCTGGCTGCTGGAGCTGGAATAAAATGTGGACAGAGGGATGTGGATGCAGCAAGGATGCTCCCTGTCTCCTGCTTCTCTTTCTTGACTCCACACCACATGTTCCCTAGCTGGGACCCACCTCCTCTATGAATCTGGGGCCAGTACACAGGTCTTTGCTCCCCTCCCACACCTACCCTTTCTGCCCCTGGGGAAGCTAAAGAAAAAGCAGAGGAACACCAGGCAAAGCCCCTTTGGGATCAGAAAGAAATACCACAATTCACATACTCAGAGACAACTGGCAGCACTTTAGCAGAATGAGCAGCTGTAAGGAATTTAAATGGAGGATTTTGCATTTGAACCAGAAGATGTGACCAGTAGATGGCAGTAACACACAATCTAGTTATAGGGGGTTTGATGTTGACTTCTTTGTAGGCAGGGACCCCTATAGGAAGATTCCAGAAGACACAGGGTAAGGAGTCCCCTGAATGAGCAGGACCAGGCAGTCCAATGCAGTTTGGGCCCTTATAAGCATCCATGCCTAGCCTATAAATTGGGGGCCTATGTTGTTCCAGATTCCTGGGATATGCAAATACTAAGTGGCTAAAAAATGCTTGTTGAGCTAATTTTAAGACAATTGGATGTGTAATTATTTGAGCTTGGCTGTGCCCCAAAGATCTCAAAATAACTACATTTCTTCATAGGTATATTCTCAAGAGAATTTTCTGTAAAAGTAACAGCTAGGCAAGCCAGGTTTGAGAGTTTTAAAGCTACTATGTCTGAATTGACTCCTCAGTATTACCAACAATGCTAAGTCCCTCCCACAAATACATTTGTCCCTGTCCCTATGTTGGATGAGGGCTTTCCAATGTGGAGGGATTCTTTCCTGGGGAAGCCTCCCCAATAGGATGCATCCCCATGGCCTGGTGCACAGGATGACACACCACATGGAAGGCCTTTCATTTCTTGGTAGGTAGATGTTTATTTATTAAGAGACAATTGTAGGCCAAGTAATGCCATTTATAATGGCTTCCCAATTATTTTTAAAGCCAACTGACTTCTCTAAAGTAAACTCTCTCAGGGACTCCTAAATCAGGGCAAAGTCCCACCTGGGTCTCTTGTGAAACATTCTGCCCTGGTGTCCAGGCCCCACCCCTATTTCTTACCTCAGACAGCAACCTAAATAAGGCTGGCTATTGGCCCTGGGACCAGGGAGGGTGAAACTAACTGTGGATATATTTATTTATAGAAACATTCACACCAACATTGATGTCTACATTTTTATATGTCTATACATATTAACTTAAAGGTCCACAACAGGATTCTGTATCACTCTGTTGTCAGGTGCTCTGACACAATTTTATATGCTTTTATTTTCATGGAAACATGAAAATTTATAACTCCTTTCCCACTCTCCCTGTCCCTTTTATTCCCTACCCCACCAATCCTTCCCTAAGTTCAGGATAAATGCTACTTTTGGTCATCAGAATCCTGCTCATACTGCATTCTTTCCCACCTGCCCTCACATGAGCAGTCTTCTTCTCTGAGTCCCCTGTGGAGGGCTGAGAGTTCCCTGTGTCATCTATGGGGTCTTGTTCCTCCCAGATTCCCCAGATCCTCAGTCAACCATTTTGCAGCTCTGATCCTTTGGGCAGAAGATGCAGATTAATACCATGTGATGGCCACAGGGTCATGTTGGGCCTAGGCATCCCTGTTAGTCCTGATGATGATAAGGATGGAGAGAGAAACCCTAACTAATTTCAGATGCTTTTATCCCTTGGTAGCTATTTTATTTAGAGTATTTCTGTGAACAGGAAATCCAGTTAGGAGAGTTTGGTATATAAATGAAATAACAAACTGGTGTATTGTATTTATGGAAATAATAAAATATTAAGGGAATTTCTGTTACTGGAACAGCCAGGTCAGTGGCTTTGGTTTTCTTTCTTTTTCTTTCTTTCTTTCTTTTTTTTTTTTTGAGATTCCAGTGTGAGGTATTGAACCTGGACCTCATATGTGGGAAACACAGGATTTCCACATACCAGGAGAAGTGTGGAGAAGAGGTGGAGAAAGGCATAAGAAAGCTCATTAACTGCTGGTGGGATTTTAAAATGGCAAAGGACTCTGGCCACCAATGTGGAAGACAGTTCATTGGTTCTTCAGGAAGCTAAGTATGGAGTTCCACCCATGCTCACAGAAGCATGATTTACAAACACCACCTGATGTGAAGAGGCATGGTTTCTAAAGAGGGAGTGAGAACCAGGTTGGGTCCAGTGACCTGGTCTCACATGTGGCCTGCCATCAGCCATTCCTGCTCTTGTCTAACCCCAGCCCCAGGCCCCTCCCTTCCCAACAGCCCAGATCACCATGTTTGCTTTCTGATGTATGTACTATTATTGAGAGTGATCCTGTCCTGTT